>JBBMKF010000046.1:3605883-3622385 GCA_037834155.1 Curcuma caesia | reverse complement strand
TCAAGTTTTTGAACTTGAGTTGGGGTTCCTTCTTGAACTAGATTAGTTGAAGAGTTTAGATTGATCTCCTCCTTAAGAACTTTTACTTCATTTTGGAGGGATCTAACATGTTCATCGGATTTAGCTAACTTTCTAATTAAATAAGCAATTACAGTATATAGTTTATCAACTAAGGGGGAAGTTACCACTTCTTCTTGATTGCCTAAACTGGATACAGGTCTGTGGCTTCACTCGGACTCGGATTTGGCTACTTTTCCATTTGCCATTAGAGTCGTGAAATTAGTTTGGTTTGGTTCCTCCGTGTCTAACTCTTCTGAAGATATTCATCGTCCGACATTTTATTGTTACATAATTTATTTAAATTGAGATTGTTTTTTTGTTCCCTTTGAAGCATCGATTCCCTTGTGGAGTTGAATCAAGTTTTTCCACAATTCTTTAGAATTGTTGAAGGATCCAACTTGATCAAATTCTTCATCCGTCAATCCACACTGAAGGGGTGTATGTGGCTTGAGCATCAATTTGGGCTTCTTCCTTTATGTCCGAGGTCTACTTATCCATTTCCACGGGATCTCTGGATTTGTTGATTGGAAGATTGAATCCTTTCTTTATGATGAGTCACATATCCATCTCAGTCTTGAGATATATCTGCATGCACCTTTTCCAGCATATGAAATTGTCGTTGTTGAATGTAGGTGGACGAGCAATACTATATCCTTCTTGTTGAGATATTTTCTTGCAAACACAGGTTTAAAGTAAGGTTCCAAGACTTTTTGAGTCTTGGGTAAGTAGTGCAATAGAAGAGAAATATTCTATTGGAACGAGAAAATTTACAAGTTGGTTTTAAAGAAATAAAAGAAATTTTTTCAAAAGATTTGAAAAAGTGATTAAACTTATTCAAAAAAAATCTTACTTTGATACTAATTATATAATCGAAATAGACAATAGAGAGAGAGTGAATATCGCGCTTTTAAAAACTTCTTTTCTTTTTAACAAAATCAAATAGAAATGCATCGGAAAACTAAAACAAGATAAGAGTTGTAATCCACTACTCGGGCAGTTCTGGTCGGATAGAAAGGTAAACACCAATGTAAGGTGGCTAAGCTCAAACTCTATGGGAAGCAAATAAGATAGAGAGGGAGACCATCCTATTTGTCAATGGGTATTCTCTAAGATCTTTCCCTACTAAAAGAGGTCGTATATGCAAATGGTTATTACTAGATTTTTTTTTTTTACTTGATTACCCATGTAGGCGCACTCCTACCTTCAAATATGATCCCATACTTGCCCAACTTACATTGATGTTTGCCATGCTATTCGACCTAAGCTGGCTTGATTACATGTTCGGCAGGCTTGACCTTTGGTCGGACCAAGCTTTAACGAGCTTGATATCTTGTTAAGGGTACTACTTTCGGTTGGTTTTGACATTAATGTTTGCCTTATTCCCGTTTCTAAGTTTGTTGTGTTGTTTTCTTTCTTTTACTATTATGGAATTCAATGGGGCCTTGTGTCACGTGAGGACGATGCTATTATTGTTAACATCAACAATAAATAGCCCACGGATGATGTTCCTGTGTAATTATTACACTGCACCCTATAAATACAATAAATACAAACCCAAGAAAAACGTGCACCAAATTTAAAAGCTGTTTTCAGAAATTTGGACCGCCAACCTCATAAATAGGGTAAAAAGTAAAAATAAAAAACCATGAAGCTTCATCGTAATTATAACATGCACAGTTCAGTTCTTGCTGAAGCTGTTTATCTGTAAAGCTGTGCAGGAACTGCCAAAGCAGATCCCAACAGCGCACCTCCATTACGTCGATACAATTGCTTCCACCAACTCCTAAAGCAAACCCACCAGCCCACCACCATCTTTCGCTCCACTTTATTGCCTTATCTTCGATCGTTGCTGGCAGTAGCACTCAGCCAAAACATGGAATTCCACCTTGTCCTCCTCTTCGCGGCTCTGTTGGCGGTGGAAGCGGCGGCCAGAGTTCCGGCGGTCTACATCTTCGGTGACTCCACGGCCGACGTCGGCAACAACAACTACTTGGCCGGGAGCAACGCCAAGGCCAACTTTCCCCATAATGGCATCGACTTCCCCAACTCCAGGCCCACCGGGAGGTTCAGCAATGGCTACAACGGAGTCGACTTCTTAGGTAACCTACCCTGTCTTTCCCTTCAACTCTAAATTCAGTTAGCTAGCGCAATGGAAGCTGAGATACTGAAAGTGGTCAAAAGGGGTTAAAGGCTTTAAAGTGAAAGAATTTAATTAAAGCACACTCCAACAACGACAGATTGTTAGATAGCGCAAGATTCGCACCAATTCAGTACCTTGAGAGAATACTCATAAAAACTTTTCTTCCAGACCTCTTTGAAATCCTCAATTCTTTTTTTTTCTGAAACTGGAGTGGAAGTAGGATTCCCAGATTTTCTACCTGATAAATATTTTATGTATTTTTGAGATATATTAGTTGTTTTGAGTTGTTTAAGAATAATATTAGAGGAATACCTGCTTCTAGTCTAGTGATGAAAGCATAACACTCTGGATTACAGTATGGGTGGAAAATAAAATAACTCTGAGTAGATTACTGTTTGACAGTGTAACTTTGGAAAAGTTGCATTAAACAACTTCTCTTAGCTTGGACCAGGCTGTAATTGATATAGAATATAGTAGTTCATCATATGTTCACATTCTTTAGTTATCAAATTATGAGTTATCATAGTGGATCCACCTGCCCTTCCTCATAGGGTGATCAGTTTAATACTTTCTTTTTTAAAGGTTCTTTTCTTCACAAAGTAAAGCAAAAAAGGGAAAATAAAACTAGAAAACTCTTTTCAGAAAAGTCCACTACCTAATTACTATAAGAATGAAATTTACATGGCAGCTTGTTCTTATTCTTGTTCTACATTGACTTGAAAGCAGTTATTGTGGATCTGTTACAAGGGAAATTGATAGCTTCTACTCTCAAAGCAATAAACATCTCATAATAATAATGATATACAACAAGGGAAAGAGTTGGAGGAATTCTTAGATATGAGTAATTTATCCTTACGCAAGATACCTTCCACATAAGATGGTTCATATCTATGCCGCAAGATATACAATTAGTGTTGGTCTCTCTACCAACAATGAACAGGTGGGATGGACTGTTGTTGTCTCCATAAACCCTAAGCAAAGAAATAAAACAATCATAAATTGTTCAACTTTTCACAAGATGAGTTGATTCCTTTGAAAATATGGGATCTATGTCTGAGACAATTCTTAGGCTACATTTGTTTTGTGATTAGATTTTCTAGTGTTTAGTTTGATGAAAACTCATGAGAAGCAAAATATCTTTTGGTGAATGAAAAACACAGACATGAACCTTCAACAACATCAATGAAACCCTTAACACCCTCTACCCTCATTCGAGTTGGCAGATCAATCTGAGAAGCTTGATTTGTTCAAGTATAGAGTGGTAAACCATTCTCCACCATTCACCTATCCCCTTGCTTGGGTAGGTCATTTGATAAAGGCAAGTTGATTGATCTAGGCAAGACAATTGAGATAAGAAACTTGGGTGGTCTAATCAAGTCAAACTAGTTATGTTGGTGCAAATGAGTGATTGCAATGTTTTAATATTTGTACAATATGTTTCGGCAAGTAATGGTGAAATCATATTGTGTGCAATATGATTAAAATAAGATAAGTTAGAAATGATATGTTAAGTAATCAAGGTTGACTGGCTTCTTAACATTGGTTGAAGTCTAAAGGGGTCGAGGTGACCAACATTTGACAAGGATGGAAACTCCAACAAGGAGTTGGCAATGGAGAAGTACAATAGGTGATGGCAAGTGAAAATTCAGTTAGTATATGATAATGGAGAAGTTCAAAAGGCGTTGGCGAATGGAAAGTCCAATGCCGATTTAGCAACAGAAAAGTTTCACATTGTTGGCAAGTGGAAAGACCAATAAAGAGCTGGTAGTGGAAGTCTAGGAAAGTTAAGGAGGATTGAATGTCTGACAAGTGATGGAAGTTGAGCTTAGTCAAGAAGGATTAGATACTTTGCAAAGTGGAAGTCTTGGTGAGTCAAAGTTTAACTTGAGTCTAGGAAGTGAAAGTCTTAGCAAATTAAGGTTGACTTATTGTTGAACAAGTGGAAGTCCTAATGAATTAAGGGTGGCCGACACTGAACATTGAATAAAGCCTCGAAGAAATTATCTCTAAGCATTGGAAGTTTTGATAAGTTGTGGTCAAATTGTACTAGGCAGACAAGGAAGTCTCCTAGAATTATGGACTCTCTTGGCATGATGAGACTTAGCCTTAGGTTGGTTGGAGCTAAGGTATGAGTCGATGACTGATGTATGTTTTTAGTTGACTGATGGTCGAGTTGGTTAGTCATTCAACTTAGATTGAAATGTTAATGAACATAATGATTATGTTCAAATTTAAGTCGACTAAGGCATTACTAGCCAAATCAACAATCAAACTAGTTGGATCAATAGAGCTAAGCGATCTAAACTAACAAGTCAGGCTTGGTGGATCAACTAGATAAGATGAGCCATATAAGCCACTTGAGTTGATCGGGCCATTAATCATGATGTTCAAATTGGGCCAAGTGAGTTGGTCAAGCTATTTGGAACAAGAAGACCATGCGGATCACCTATTGCCTAGTCTACCTAATGCAATCTACCTACCTAGCTTGCTTGAGCATCTCATCCGATAAACCCAACCTGGAGAAGGAAAAAATTATTGTTTTCCCCTATGTGCATCAAACATAGAAGCATAAGTTCTAATAAATTTTAATATAACATCCAAACAAATATTTTCCACAAACAAATTATTTTTGAGGAAACAAATGAATTCTCTTAAATCCTTCCTTAATTTACATTTCGGCATCTGTAAATCTATTGATAAATGATTTCGGCAGATATACTTATCAAAGGGTTGGATAAGATATGTTCAAATGAAGCTTATCCAATTAAATTAATTAAAATTTGTTTTAAAAGCTTGTAAATCTATTGATAAAACACTTTAAAATTAATTTCAAATTTGAAAATTTTGAACTTAAGTAATGAGAACTTTTGAGTTTATTCAGAACTTCAATAGTTTAAATGTCTCAAGTCTCAATTTTCTCTAACTGAAAGAAAAGCCACAAAATCGATTTCATTATAATTTCTTATTTTGGAAGTAGTGTGGTATTCGGCATCTGTACTCTACTGTATAAGATCCATCCAAACATTTCTCCAAGTCCTGAGTTGGACATAAAGCAATGCAACAACTAGGATATTCAGGTCATCAGTGAACATGAATTCTTGTGAGCATGTTGCATGGTTAATGAGCACACATGGTATACTTTACAGGTAACAATCTCAATAGTTATAAATGTCTCTTCTAAGTCTCTAATTGTTTAATCGATATTCAGTTTCCCACATGGGCTTCAGGAGGAGCCCTCCGCCTTACCTTTCCCTCGCAAACAAGACCAATCACCAAGTCCTCAAAGGTTTAGCAGGTGCAAATTTTGCTTCTGGAGGATCAGGAATTCTCGACTCAACTGTAAGCAAACTCCATGTCTTATAGATCATTTCTCATTTTCAAGATGTGTATGTGAATTGTTTTCATAGATCATGTGTTTCTGAAAATTGTTGCAGGGGAGCACCATCACCATGACAAAACAAATACAATACTTCTCCGTACTGCAAACAAGTATTATGACATACATTGCCACTGACCGCACTTACCAGTTGCTCTCCAAGTCCATCTTCCTCATCAGCTCTGGAGGGAATGACATATTTGCCTTCTTCACCAAAAATAGCACCCCGAACAGAGCCGAGATCGACTCTTTTATTGCTACTCTTGCCTCAACTTATGAGTATCATATAAAGGTTAAAATCTCCTTTTATTGTACATCCAATTATTCTCGCAAATAAACAAATACTAATGGATTTTGGAGTTCTTGAAACTATTGTGGCAGTCACTATATGGTCTTGGAGCAAGGAAATTTGCGATAGTCGATGTCCCTCCTATTGGATGTTGCCCATATACAAGAAGCCTACACCCAGCAGGTGCCTGCATCGACATTTTGAATGAATTGGCTCTGGGTTTCAACACTGCTATGAAATCACAGATGCACAATCTAAGCTCCCAATTGCAAGGGATGAAGTACTCCATTGGTAGTTCTTACGCTGTCGTCTGGGGGATCATCAGAGATCCTAAGGCCCTTGGTAAACACAAAATTTTTCTGTGAATTGATATAATTTGATCAGGGTGTAGGCTTGCACCTAAATGTCTTGATTACTTGTTCAGGTTACAAGGAAGTGAAGAGTGCATGCTGTGGAGCAGGGAAGTTGAATGGGCAATCAGGGTGCACTCCTAATGCAACCTATTGCTCCGAACGACATCTCTACCTGTTCTGGGACTTGCTGCATCCGACACATGCGACCTCGAAGCTAGCAGGACTGGCCATCTACCATGGCTCTCAACAGTTTGCTACTCCCATCAACTTCAAGCAGTTGGTGGAAGAGAATTAAGATGATGGCAACGTGCCTTGCGTTTCTATTAGGAGTTGAAAAACTGACTGGGCCGATGAGCCTGCCCTTTGCTTGCTTATGTAGTGCTACCTCGCCGACGATATTTGCTTGTTAATTTAATGTACAAAGAATTCTGTAGCAGAAATGCCCATCTCTTTATTATGTTTCTGGAATTAGACGATAGCCAAGAGAATCAATCCAAATCTCCTTGAGAGGAAGCGTGTTCCAAATTGAACTCAAGCAACTGAAATAGACAAGGTTGTTTATTTGTTCTTCCATGGCCTCAAACTCGAGGCAGCAGTTTTACATCCACGAGCCCAACCCAGTTTGACTCGCACTCGCGATATCACTATCCCTCCGTGATCTTCTTGCACTTTAGAACAGTCGGTCATCCTCTTCGATTAGTCGTTCTGTCACCTCTGCTCGTCAAGGAGCTTCCATGACAACCTCGTTTTCCACAGGCAACAAGTCTTTTTGCCCTCACGTTCAACCCTATCACAATTCAAACTCTTTCAAGTAATTGAGAGAACTTAGGAACATGAAAATAATGGTTAAGAATAGAGGATTGTAGTACGAGAGCTGCCTCTTTTAAGATTCCCTTGCTCTCTTATTTATAGTTAGAAACCAGCCTTGACAAGACAAACTACTTAAATATATTCAATGTGAATCTAGCCTGCTGAAAGGCTTATCTTAGAAGTCTCAAAAATTATTTAGCATGCTCAAATTTATATCAATCAGTCAAATCCTATTAGTTAATTTGACTAGATAAGTTCACAATCTTGTATGCTAGTGTATAATGTTTCTAGTCGATTTTGACTTCAACTTGATTTAGTTTACTCAAATCTATTGTTGGATATCACCGGTATTGATCCAACAACCTGAGTTAGTCAGTTCAACAATAATTAAGTCAATGGCTTGAATCTGTAGACCTCAATATGACGACATGGATTTTATCACGTTTATATTCTCGATATATCCTTTTGGTTATTGAGGCACTTCTTCAAATAATAGATGTATCATTCTTAATATAATTGCCACCAACTTAATCTCATCGGTCGTTGAGTTTTCTCTTTAGATATCAATGTATATTTTCAGATAAACTTATCCCTACAAATAAGAGTTTTAAAGTTGAGGAGAAGATTATACCTTCTTTTTTTAAAGTTGATATTATCTCTCCCAAGTATTTCCAGTGTATTAGCAACTATGATTTAAAATAGAAGCACTTTAAATTTTGAGTTGGCAAACTTTTGAAGTCTTCAAACTATTAAGAGGAGGAAGAGAAGAATTCATAACTTAAGTATCGAGTGAGTTGAAGAGCATAAGTCTAATTTTCTTTAGAGAGTTTTTTAAGAGATGAAGAATCACTTTTAAGCGGAGTGAAAAGACATGAAAATATCTTTTTACTTAACATAATATTAACTAAATTAATTATTTTAATTTCACATGATTAATTCATCAATTAATTTATTAGTTTATTTCTAATTAATTAATTAATTCTTTTTAATCAAATTTTAGAAATTAATTCTACATTTTTTACACTTCAATGGTTCTACTAGGATTGACATTCATGTATATTAGAGTTAATATTCGTATATTCGCATCCATGAACTAACTCATGTGTGAGCAATATTTCCGTTCGATCATACTAGATTCACCTTTTATTACTCAAATAATTCTATGTATTAATTTATCATTCACTTGAAAAATTAATTTATGATAATCTACATGCAAAATAATTATTCATGTTCATATTCAATTTATTAGTTACAAAAACTAATTTTTCAACAAAATCTATAACAGCCGACTCAACCAAATAAGTCCACAACCTTATCCTCTAGTGAATAACATTTCCAATTGATTCCAACCTCTTCTAGCTAGTCAACTCAGATGGCATTAGATGCAAATTTATCCTTGATACTAAGTCAATTCATGACCTCTTCATTCAATTCAATTCAAATAAAAGATAATTTATTTTTGGCAGTTGATTTCTTAATCAATTCAAACTATTCTAGTTGATTAAATTATCATTAAGTTGATTTAAGTTAAAACAAAATATTTTTGTTCATGAGCAAAATGTCTATAATCGACTACCTAATCCATTTGATTATTTAATCGACTGAAACAAACCTTCAATTGACAAAAACTTAGGGATCTCGAATTATCTCGAGATGAAGTTTATTCATTGACTATAATCTAAATTAGTCAAGTGCATACATATGTAAAGTTGTATAGTTGCTTGTAATTTCTTAAGACTTACTTATCTTAATTTTTTAAAAGTCTCACCTCCAAGTCTTATCATCTGTCTAAAGGTCTCGCCACTAAGTCTTTTTCAATGACACCTATTGTTGATCTACTAAAAAGAAGTTCCCTTAAATTTTTTAATCTACTAATATTTATTTTAATTCTCACTCACCAAGACCTTTGGATCTTTTCATCTATTGAGTATTAGGTTAACTTTGATCTACTTGGACTTCTTCAATCTCAATATTTATTAAAAGATAATTTACTAAACTACATACCTAATTACTTTTACTAATACTTAAATCATGCACCATACTTTCATATTTACTAAATCACATGTTTATCTGATTCACCAAAGCACATTTAAAATCTAAAAAATTGGGTCACGCTTTATAGGATTTTGAAAGCACTATTAAAAAGCTATATTTTTTAAAAATCTCATAGTGTACTAAATATGGGGTGAAATCAAGATTGGAGGGCATAGTTACACTTAGGAAAGTCTCAAGAATATAATGATCTTGATTTGAATTAAATTTGATAAGTCTAAGACCATCAATGAATTTTGACCAAAAAGCATTGATGGCCTTAACCACATTTGAATCAATCCTAAATTAGGACCAATGCACTCCTAGTAGCCTCCTAAGTTTCATCATGCCCTTCAACTTTGATTTCAGATCATAGATAGACTGTTATGAGTTTTTAAAATTTATACAACTTTGAGTAAATTTTGTATAAACTCACTATTGGACTTAGGCATATCATATTCACTCAAAACATCATCAATATGTTCCTCAGAATCTCCTAACTCTAACCGTATCTAAAATTTTAAAATATGCATATTGGACGATTATCAATGAGTTTTAATCAAAACTTACTGATGGTCTTAGTTATATCCAAATCAATCCAAATTAAGATCAATGCACTTCTAGTAGCCTCCTGAGTCATATCATGCCCTTCAACCTTAGTAGTTAGTCTATTGTGAGTTTCTAAAATTTATACAACTTTGAATAAATTTAGCACAAACTCACTATTGACTTAGATATATCATATTCACTCAATAATAATATCAATGTGTTTCTAGAACTCTTCTGATTCTAATCATGCTCAAAATTTTAAAATTTGAATATTATATATCCATTAGTGAATTTTAATCAAAAGTCACGGATAGCCTTAGTCACATCAGAATCATCCTAAACTAGGGTTAATGCCCTCTTAGGAGCCTCTTGAGTTTCACTATATCTAAAATTCTAGATTATGGAATCTATACTATCATTAATAAATTTTGATCAAAATTCACTAATAGTTGTACTCTATTTAGAATTTAAAATTTTAGATATAGACAGAGTCAGGGGAGTCCTAAGAATGCATTCATGTTATTGCTGAGTGAATATGATTCGCCTAAGTCTAATTGTAAGTTTATACTAAAATTACACTAAGTTATCTAAATTTCATAAACTCACATGTTATCTAGACTATGAAATTAAGGTTTGAGGGTATGATGAGACTCAGAAGGCTCCTAAAAATATATTGGTCCTTGTTTGGCTTAATTCTGATGTTCCTAAGATTATTAGTGGGTTTTGACCAAAACTCACTAATAATCGTATAGTATCGAAATTTTAAAACTTTAGATACGATGAGAATCGAGGGATTCTTAGAACTATTATTGAGTGAATATGATAGACCTAAGTCCAATAGTGAGTTACCTAAGTTGAATTAAGGTTTGAGGGCATAATGAGACTCAGGAGGTTCCTAGAAGTGCATTGGTCTTGATTTGAATTAATTCCAATATAGCTAAGGTCATCAATGAGTTTTTGCCTCATTGATGATCATACAATATTCAGATTTTAAAATATTAGACATAGTCAGAGTCAAGAGAATCCCAAGAACACATTAATATTATTGTTGAGTAAATATGATATGCTTAAATCCAACAGTGAATTTACACCAAATTTATTCTAAGTTGAATAAATTTTAAAAATTCACAACAGCCTATCTAGGATGTGAAACCAAAGTTGAAGAGCATGAAGAACTCTAGAGGCTATTAGGAGTGCATTGGTTATAATTTAAGTTGATTTGAATGTGGTTAAGGTCATCAATGAATTTTAACCAAAATACACTGATAATCTTAGATTTATCAGATTCAATCTAAATCAAGATCATTGTATTCTTAAGACTCTTTTGAGTAGAATCATGTTTTTCACTCTTGTTTCTACCATATATTTAGCCCACTGTGACGTTTTAAAATTTTTTAGCTTTATTCAAGAGAGAGAAATAGTGCTTTTAAAATTTTATACAACATGGCTCATTTTTAAAAATTTTAAATATGCTTCAATACTTGGGTGGATCGGATAAGCGCATGTATAGAGGAAGGGGTATTTTAGAAAAAAGGTGCATGATTTGATAAATATAAAATTGTGATGCATGATTTAGATATTAGTAAAAATCAAGCACCCCATTTAGTAAATTGTCATTCATTGAATCATCAATGCACTTACAATTAGTTGTCACATTTCTAAACCTATACACTTTACAAAGACATCAAAAAAACACAAATTAAGTTTAACTTAAACTCTTTTTTCGTTGGTACAAGGAGCACCATAATCGAACCTGAGTTTTGATATTGGTAAAGATTTAAAGTTAAGTTGTCTTATGCAGCGATAAACTATATTAAATGTGCAAAACTTAACGGAAAAGTCCTAGTAGGTCAAGTGGATCAAATACTAGAAAAGGAAGTCTTGACGGATCAAAAGAACTGAATACCAAGGAGGAAGTCTAGATGAGTCAACTAAGCCTGACATTTGACAAGATGGACCCAATGAGTCAGTAAGGACCAAACATCAAATTAAGGGAAGACCTAGTAGGTCGAGTGATCTAACGTCAAGTAGAGGAAACCCAAACAGGTCAATTGGACATGATGTTTGGCATAAGATAAGCTGAGGTAAGCTCCTGGAATGGAGAAGTTCTTATGAAAAGAAGAACAAGTAAGGATGAATCCTCATTATGGAGACAACCTTAGGCGATGATTCGACTAAGGGTCCTACTTAGATTCCAAAATCGAAATTAAATAGTTCGATAACTATCACAACTTAGTTTTAATATATTACTTATACTGTGCTAATTCAGTATTGTAGGGTTCGAGTAACTGAATCGAAGTTACCGGTCGATCGAACCATCCGAGTGAACGAATAGTAAGGTTTAGTTGATCGGATGCTAAGGTGGCATGGGTTTGTGACTTGGTTGTTTAAGTTTTCAGAGTGTT
The DNA here is from genome assembly GCA_037834155.1 of Curcuma caesia. NCBI lineage: Eukaryota > Viridiplantae > Streptophyta > Magnoliopsida > Zingiberales > Zingiberaceae > Curcuma > Curcuma caesia. The sequence continues at coordinate 3,610,372 of JBBMKF010000046.1, read as the reverse complement.
GACATGATGGCTGATATGGACAAGATAAGTCATAGAAGGTTGACATGACAAAGGATAACTCTCAATATTTTGACATGGTGGTATGTGCAATCAAGGATAAGCCTTGCGAAGCTAACATGACCAAAAATTGACATCAAGATGCTGATGTGGTAGCAAGTAGTAGCAAGAATGCAAGTTCGATCGATCGAACATGTATATCAATCGATTGATAAATTGAATTTGAATTTGATTATTGACGAGATCGATAGACCGATCAGACAAATTAGTCGACTGATCCATCCTTATAAAAGTAACTCACCCAGGAGGTTTTCGATCATCAACTCAATACTCCTCAAGTCTTCATTTGTGCACAAAAGAAACCTTTTGCCCCACTATACTCCTCCGACAACTTTGCTAGACTACATATTCTCCTTTTGTCGATAATAGTTTTACTTATGTTGTGCTTTCAATTTCTTATGACTTGGTAAGTTTGTTACCATACCCTTACTCTTTGTAAAAGGGTTTCTCTGTCTTTGAAATTTTCAGAAAGAAGAAAATTAATCGTTGTCCAATCGTAAGCAATCCAAGATAATGTAGGTTTTAGAGTAGCAGTCGGAGGCTATGAACCAAATAAAAATAAAGGTGTTCTTTACAATTATGTTTTCCGCTACATCTTAATCTAACCTCTAAAAACAAATGTTTAAAATGAAAAATGTTTACCCGCGTTATTCACTCCCCTCTCCTACATTTACTAGTCACATCAACACAATCTAGTTGGACTAAAACACTTGAAGCATAATTACACCGACACTATCGATTGAAACTAATAAAGAAATATAACACATTATTATGTATGTATCTATTGCAAGCCAGCGCTACCAACTTAAAAAAAAATGTTCTATAATTCTTCTGGCTAAATATCATGTGTCTAAATAGAATGCAACCAATAAATATTATTTTCTAACTCTCATCTGTCTTGAATGAAAGTATTAATAGGATGACAAAAGGGATGCCAAGTAGATTTTTATTGCTAATTTGAATAAAAGATGGTACAAATAGGAGAGCGTACAATCAATGATCTCATGAAAATATACATCCCTTTTGGCACAAACACAAGTAACCGTCCTTGTGAGATTGCTAAAGGATGATAAAAGTAGGAGAGCATGCTAAAAGGGCCAAACACAGGTAATGTTCTTGTGAGATTGCAAAAGGCATTATTACAACTGTTGGAAGAAATACTTATTAATTAATAGATAAAGGTAAAATTTAATATAAAATTAACTAGATTGTTAATTAATCAAATTAACAGATAACATATAAAATAAATACTTAATTGTAACTCAGGACCAAAATAAAAATATTTTTTTTTTCAGAATGATTGGATTCAATTTCAAAAGCAAGTTAGAATTTCAATTTAAAATTTAATGTCAACAACCCTAAACCCCAAATCTAACTGGTAACGTGTAAACCCTAAATTCCGGCTTTTCATCATTTCACCAAATCCACTTTGATTAAGTTTACAACAGTTCCCATGTGTTCTTCAACCACACGACTACATTTAAAATAATAATTAAAAAAACTATAGTTTTTATATGTCTTAAATTCTAATAAAATAAATATTAATTTAACGGTCAGCCTAAGTAAACGCCACTCTAAGGCCGATCAGCGGCGAGCGTAACCCACATGTCTCCTCGTCCGGTGCTCAGACTCCGAGCTGCAGCAAGCACGTCCCCATCCCTGCAACAGCCACCACCAAATCCATAAACCACGATGTAAAGAAACTAGCGACAACAGACGATAGTCGATAGAGAACTCACTGGGCGGTTGGGAGACCACGAAGGCGGCCCCCTCGAAGTCGCACGTGCCCGAGGCACGCCAATGCGTCTGGTAGTAGCTGTTGAAGGCGTACGAAGCGTGCGCCTCCAGCGTGTCGGGATGGAAGCAGGCGGCGCCCGGCTGGATCGCGCGGCAGTCCGCTCCGCCCTCGCCGCAGGCGTAGTCGAGCGCCGCCTGAAGCTTCGCCGCCCCGGCCATCGTGTTCGCCACGCACCAGGTCTCCCCGGTCGAGCTCACGCGCACCGTGCCCGGCGCCGGGGATATAGCCCGGTCCCTGTTCTCGTCCCACCTCCTGCGGCCGCGGTGGTCGCCGCCGAGCGCGAACGCGATGTCGTACACCTTCTGCTCATCTGGATAGAACAGCCCGTAATTCCTCTCCGACTCCGGGCCGGGCTTTTGGTTTTCGTTGAACAGCGCGAAGAGGTAGATGTCGAGGTCGGCTTGGGGCCTCATCGGCGTGCCTGCGTTGCCAGAGAGGACGCGCCTTACCAAATTACCATTGTAGGCGGCCGCGTTGGCTAGGCCAGCACCGGCCTCCTTTTTGTCGCCCTTGGACGGCCACCCAGTCTCCGATAGGACGATCTTGATGTCGTCGTAGCTGAGGGCGGACATGGCGGCGAATACGGCATCGATTTGGGCATCGAGGAGGCTGTAGTAGCGGAGATTGCTGCCTGCATCAACCACGCCGGCATTGGACCGCGAGAGGGCGTAATCGAGGGAAATGACATCGGTGTTGTCCTCGTACGCGAAGAAGGGGTAGGCGTTCACCATGATATAGGATCCGGTCTGGCGCAGGAGCTCGAGCATCGGCCGCATCACCGGCTCTGCGAGGTCAGGCCGGAAGGCGCCGGCGGATGGCGGGTACGAAGTCTGAAGAGCAGTGAGTGCGATCGGAGACGAGACCTTGACGACGCGGTCAAGACCGAGCTGGGCGAGCGCAGCGTGAAAGTTGCGCATAGCCGGGACGAGGAAATCAGTTAGATTATTCGAGTCCGCAAAGACCTCGTTCCCGACGGCAACCGTGTTCACGCGGGTGGAAGGGTAGTAGAGCGCGACGTTGCGCTGGATCCATGCGAGAGCGAAGTCGGATCGGGTGGCAGCAGTAGCGAGCAGCTCGTTAGGGACAGTGACCACCGCCTCGATGCCCGAACCGACGAGCGCGCGCAGCACGGAGGGGTCAGCGTCGTAGAGCTTGACGTTGGTGACGCCGATGGACTTAAGAAGCGCGACCACGTTCTCCGGCGGAGGGAGGTTGTCGGCGACCCGGCCATAGTTCACACCAATAAATCCTGCTTCAACTACGTACCAAAACCGACAACATTTAGCAACGGAGACATGATTAGAGAAGAATGGAGAAGCTCACCTGAGGAAGAACAGAAGACAAACGCCGAGAAGAGCAGAAAGAGAATCTCCATTCGCACCATTGCTCCGCAGCGATCGCAGGAACGAAGAGGAAATAGGCGGATACAGGGGAGAAGAGAAGAGCGGAGCGGGCTCTTTATATAGTGCGGACGGAATAATGAGGACGCAGTGAGCCAGCGGGCACCCGTAGCTTGTGGGGAGAGTGGGGGAAGCTGGGGTAGGTGGGCTCCACCCACGTATAGCTGAGGGCCGACGTATTAGGAACGTGCGCCAGGAAACATAATCGTTCATTGGTGCATCTTAGCCCCCCGTTCGGCTGACGTGGCATTAATCTGTGAATTCGGAGCGGGATGGGAGGTAGTTCGCGCCATCCGGAGTGCGGGACCCATCCTAAAGGTGACCGTTTCGCGAGGCGCTCGTTGCAGTTGCGTTGCTGGCGACGGGACCCGACTCCGAGACGGATAGTGTGGCGCATGGGGGGATGGTAGCCGTTGGATTAGAGGGGTGTGGGGGGAAAAACGCATTCAATAATTTTGATTAAATGTGGAGTGAGGGAGGGTGGGGAGTGCAAATATGGAAAAAATGGGTGGTGAAATATTGTTGATGCCATTAAATAATGGAGGCTTTATTAGGTAGGTAGGCAGTGAGTTAGTACAATTAAATAATGCGTTGGACTAAAATGTAACGCGTTAGGGTAACTTCTAAAAGTTTGTTCCACAATCTACCTATGATTAGACTTAGCTGTCAAACAGATCGACCTATAATGGAGCGAATCAATTCATTAAAAATTTATGATATGACGGAGCAGAACGGGCCGACCCATTAACTTACTGAATTAAAAAATCTTTAATCAACCCAAGATAGGCCGCGGGTTAGACGAACTAACCCACGGGCTTATCAAAAAATAAAAAAAATATTAAAAATTTTAAATTTTATTTATAATTTAAATTGATTAAGTTGAAAATTTTAAATTTAAATAATACTTTTTAAACTTGAATTGTAATTTAGACGGATCAAACTCATTAATTCATTAAATTTTTTATTTTAATTTTAAAATTTAAAATAAATAAATAAACTTTCTCAACCCACGGGCCAATCCACATCGGTCGCAAGCCTAGGCGAGTCAACCCATCTTAAAATGAATTGATAAAATTTTAATTCAATCCGCCTAAATTACTTTACGAGATAGATTAATCTGACAGACTTAACTCAAATTGACAGCTATGACTAATCTATAAGTGACTCATGCAAAGTTCACATCCTTTTTCCTTCATGAATTTACAGGTTGAGGAAAAAATCAATAATATAATAA
>JBBMKF010000046.1:3556344-3573433 GCA_037834155.1 Curcuma caesia | reverse complement strand
CCTCAAAGATTATCCTTATCACATCGATAGTGGATCAATAGCCAATCACAGGCACCGAGATCCTAAAATACCGCCCCTACCTCCATATAAACTCCACAGGTATGACAATGAACTCTCTGAATTTTTTGGAATACAAACTTTTTTGCTCGTTGCTTGACTTGAGCGTCGGAGTGGCCACGCTGGGACTTCCCGGCGCCCCACTGACCTGTGCGTTCAGTTGTTACGTTGTCTCCTCAGGACATCTCTCATCGACGTGACAGTACAAGTTGACGCGGCCTCCTATTGTCTGATGTTGTGGCTATCGTCGGCAAGGAACCAGAACAAAAATAAAATGTTATTTTAATAATAACTAAAATAAAAGTTAATTCTTTTTAATTTTTCAGCTCTCCCCTCTTCTATCTATCCTTCTTCGGAATGAGCTGGTCTCCATCGACTCAGGAGCACTTTCTCCTCCCTGAAATTTGGAGAGATATTTGATTTACTCCTTCCCAAGCCCACCAACCCGCCTGATTGCGGCCACCACCGTTTCCCATCATTCCTCTCTCTTCGCGAGAATCACGTGGCTAATAATTCACTAATCGTTTAGTTTAAATATTTAAATTCATAAAATAATATAAATAGACAAGTATTGCAAATGAAATTTATAATTGCTGTTTAATTGCGATGAACGTATATATTTATTACAATAACCATTGCAGATCATAAATAAGATAATTGTAATGATATTAACCCATAGTTTTTGCAGCAACGACGATCTTTGCCTTCACAATTAGGGGTTTATGCCAGAAATTAGGAAAACCAGTGACTGTTTGAATGTAGTGAACACGAAGTCGAATTCAACGTGATAAACAGCACAATCAGGGCACAATATATAGCACATTAATTTACTGTAATTTACATAGCTGCCTTATCCACTGCAAGCCAAGGACCGTAACAGTGCTATAATTCACCGACAAACAAAACACTCGCACTCTCACAGGAGCATCTCAGGCTCGTCCCACCAGTTCTTCATTCCGGCAATGTTTATACTCCGGAGTCATCGGAGTAATCCTCTGCTGGAGGCGAAGCTGCTCGTAGAACCTTTTGATGAACTGCTCTGCCTCCTCGTCTATATGGCTGTCTGCCTCCTCCTCGTCTTTCAAAGGGAACGGTGAGTCAGTAACCCTTAGTTGTCGCACTGCCACCGGGCTCTTATCGAAGCTCCACAGCCTAAGCGTCGGCGACAGGGATGATGCATGCATGTCAGAGGACTCAGCGTAGTCCTCCTCCGAATTCAGCATCTCGAGCTCCTCCGCAAAAGCCATCGCTTCATAATCGCAGTGGTGACGGTGACCGCGGTGGTAGCTGTTGTCATAGGAAGGATAGGCAGGGCTTGTGCTATGGCTAAACGCCACCTCCTTGGGGCTGTAGAGGGAGACAGAGTTCAATAAGCTGTTGCCTTGGTGACGATGGTGGTGGTGCTGGTGGTGGCGGCGACCATGGTGGTGGTGGAACGTCATGAGGTTGCCGAGGGATTTTCCGATGAGCTTGCCACGCTTTCGGAGAAGGTGGAGATCCATCATGAGTTTGTCCTTGGAGAGGCCTTGCCGGATCATGTAGAACACCGCCCTCACTATGTGCCAGAGTCTCTTCCCGGCTCTTGTAGACTCCATTTTTGGATCTTCGCTTCTTAATTTGGGAGCTTTAGTGCAAATGGTAGTTTGAGGTGAGCGCAGGGAAGAGTGAGAGGCAGTAGGTATTTAAAAGGCAAGGAATGGCCCAAGAATTGTCAGCAACAGCGACACTACAATTGAAATTTTTTTTGTTTCTATTTGTTCAATTATTGAATTGGAGATGGCTAGAAAGTCCTCAAAACAAAGATAATTGTTATGATTGTCGAAGGACAACATATTGTTTAAGTTATGGAGACTGATTGGTTTTTACTGAACTATTCAAGCTCAATTATACTGGAGTTAAACGACAGTGGAACCAAGGAAGGATGAAAGGCACCAATCACAGTTATACAGCCATCCAGCCAGCTGCAATCACAACAGCTATCATCAATGCCCAAGTGCATGCCCATCAACCACAAGAAAGAATACAGCAATTTGGAATGGATTAAGTCATTGTCCTGATGAATAATTGCTGTTGAGAGTTGAATGAATTATAGGTGCAATCAAGATCAAGCACTTGCAGAGTTGTCATGTTTACGTAAAGGATTTCATTTTCTACTATTTCCTACCTCCAAGTAAACACAACATGATATTATTTAAAATTTCAAAATCTATATCATTGCCCAGGTGTATTATTGCAATAGCTTGTCATTGTTTTTGAAAAATTAGAGGTGAAACATACGTAACCATCTCTGATTTGCCTTACCAACTTGAAGAGTAACTTACAAATAAAAAAATAGGATATTATTAAAATATGAATTTCACTTCAATTTTTTTTAAGAAAAAAACTAAGACACATGTCGATTACTAATCTAATGGTGAAATATTTTTATACCACATTGGATCGATGTGAAATTATAATGAATAATAAACACAAACATTTTTTTTAGGGGAAGCAATGCTTAATTGGAAAACAAGTGGCTATCTCTGCTATTACAGGACAGTCTGTTATCTATTAGAAATGATAACATAACAAATACAAATACTAAAAAACCAATAGGGAAGCAACAGTTGTACGGCAGTAGTTTCGTCTATGCTCTGCCATTTTTTTGCCAATTAATTACAATCCAATGGGTGGCATGCACAACCTGATCCCTAGATTCTATGCAACATGCCAAGTCAAGCGAAAAATATATATATATTTTTTAATGTCTTCTTTGTAGATCTGTTTTTGAACGTTCCTGCGTCTTAAGCTACTGGCTGCTGACAGATTTCTTCCAAACTAAGAAACTGGTGAATGGCATGACCAAATTTTAGAAAACCATCACAATCATGATCCATCTTTCCCCCTTTTTTTTTCCCCCTTCTTCTTTCCAATTCATGATCATCGAGTTGCTGCTACTACCACCAAATACTACAAACACTTCGACTGTTGAACTGATTGCTGCAGCCTACTGCATTCGCTACACACCGTCGGATCTTCCTTTTCCTTCTCTTGCTCCTATAGTTCACAGTCGTTGGATCTTGATGCTGCAGTAGTACCGGTTGTAATAAGAATTCTTATCCATCAGAAAAGCAAATAGTGAGGGGTGATCGCTTGAAGCTGCATACTCTTGTTCAATTTTAAAAATTCCAAAAACAAAAAAAAATCCTTCGAAAATCTCCACAAAAAATAATACTGCATTACCATGTACTTTAATTTAAGATACTAATATTTATCACTAGCAGATCTACGTATATATATACTTAGCGACGAGTTGCACTATCTTTGTAGAAATGGTTGAGTAATCATTTAGCGCATATCGGATTAGAAAGTGAAAGGCCCATATCAATAATTCATTTCCCCCATTAATGGTTCTTAAGCTTTTCCTTTGTGGATAGATATGAGGAAGGTCCAACGATATATGGATAGTCTAAAGGAGGAGATAAGCCTGACACAAAGTTTAATTAGCATGATAGAGAAAGGACAAATTAATTATTACGAAAGTAGTGTCAAAAAAACATTGTTAGGACATGAATATTGCTTCTGTTAAGAGGGGCTTCTATCATGAGTTTCCTTTGTAATTAAACATACCAAAAGAGCCTTTTCTTTAAAAGGATCTCTCTTTAAAAAATTATTAAAATAACACTTCACTTATAATTTGATTTTTCAAAATACCCTTGAATGATCTACCTTTTGCAACTCCATCTTGTTTTATATTTATATTTTCTATTTTTGTTTTTTAAAATTTGTTAATTAAAAGAGAAAAAAAAGAAGGAAAAGGTAAAAAAGAAAAACTGAGAACAAAACAAAAAAACCTTATAAAAATTTAAAAATATATTTTTATTTTTAATAGCTAATTAAAAGAGTAAAAAAAGGAAAAGAAAGCAAAAGGGAAAAAGAAAAAAATTAAAAACTTTAATGAAAAGAAAATTTAAAAAAATCATCTTAAAGTAGTTCCAGCTCTATAATGATTTTATTTTGATCAAAATAATTCTAAAATAAAACTGTTTCTTAATAAAAAGTGGAGCAGCTTTCATTAAATTAACTTAGTCTTATTTTCTATTTTATTATTTTCATTTTTTAATATGCTAATTAAAAAGGAAAAAGAGAAAATAAAAGGAAAAAAGAAAAAAGAAAAAGAAAAGAAGACAAAAAAAATGAAAACCTAACGTTTTTATTTTCATTTATGTTTTCTATTTTTTTTAAAAAGAAAAAAGAAAAAAACATAAACTTTTAAAATAAAAATATAAAAGAAACACAAAATCTATTTTGAAACTGTTTTGTATAAAAATTAAAACAGCTAGATGTTACTTTGTTCAAAATTATTCTAAGAAAATTTACATAGTTGACAACTCAATATAAATATTAATAACAAGCACGCATGTGCCTCTGATACAGTGCGATGGTAAGAAGACGATTCTCATATTACCGGTTTAAGCGTCCTTGTCATGACCCATCTGTGCTTTCTAGCTTTATCTAGTGGTCGATCTATGAGATCGGGCCATCAACCTCTAGGATAAATTTGATCGTAAAAATCAAATATCCGAATACCTGAGTTAAAAAAAAAGGTATCTACTAATAAAATATAGCATGGTTTAGATCTCTCAGGTGCATCACTCATCAATAGAAATTCACTAACAGATTCTCACTACTAGAAAAATGTTAATAGACAACGCCCCAAAGACAACGGTTTTTAGCAAAAACGTTGTGGTATTTCAATTTACAACGTTTTTAGTCAAAAGCGTTGTCTTTTGAAATCAAAAGACAACGTTTGTTCTGAAAGCGTTATCTATTAGCGTTTATTTTGGGTCAACCACAACACTTTTAAAAAATCGTTGTTGAAAACGTTGTCTTTTAGCGGATTTTTTTGCCAAAGACAAAGTTTTTAAAAAGTCATTGAGGGTTGTCGTTGAGGGTTTATAGAATTTATATCCAGGTTTTTTTATCAGAGGAGTCCGCGATTTCGCGATTTCCTTCGTGCGTACGCCTCCTCTTCTCTTCTCCCGCCCCATTTTCGTCCCTCTCCCGCTCGCTAGCTCGTCTTCTCATCCGCCCTCCGAAGCTAAGCCCCTAGTTCTCGTCGGGAGGCCAAGTAATGGAGGCTCCTCTAGGGCAGCAGAGTCCGACCATCGCAAGAGTTCCCCTCCATCGCTCCATCGCTCCAAGCCCCTTCCCAGAAACCCTAACCCCAACCCCAATCCTGTAGCTGAAAAGCTCACAGTTTCTCCGGAGGCCACGACGAGTGCCAGTGGTAGTTGCCGTGGAGGCCCGCCGTACTAGCCGCAGCCGCCTATCTACAACATTGACAAGAACGATTTCTGCGATGTCGTCCAGAAGCTCACCGGGTGCCCCGCTCACAGCCAGATCCGGCCTCCGCCTGCGGAGCTGCCGCCGCCACACCCTCCTCAAGCCCTCATCCTTCTTCGAACGCATCCCTCGTCCCCCCGCCCGTTCCCCTGACCTCCCGTCTCCACCGCATCCGCCCTCTACCGCTTGCCCATCTCACCCCTCGCCCTCCACTGCCCATGGTTCTAGTCCTGCCACTTCCGGTCGTGGATCCCTGGACGCGGCCGCTGTTGTCCCCACTGCCGTCGCTTCCTACAGTTAGCGCTGCAGTCGAGTCGCCAATCTTGGCTTACATGCGCCGCCTCCGCGGTGGCAGCGCTGGGCTTCCGGTCTATGCCCCATCCTCAACGCTCGAAGATAGACAACACAAAAACTGTGTTTTTAAAAGTCGTTGCAACGCCTCCACCCTCTGCCCTCCGCCCGAAGCTCGATTGTGTTGCTTCGAGGTAAGTTTTACGACTACTCAATTTGATTCCTTCTGTTCTCGCGTGCTATCGGCACCGGTCTTCGTACGCCCATTCGATTTTCTCAACGAAGTCACCGCCGCCTCCGCCCTCCACCCTCCGCCCTCCGCCCGAAGCTCGATTGTGTTGCTTCGAGGTAAGTTTTACGACTACTCGATTTGATTCCTTCAACCGGTGCCGGCCCGTTCCCGTGCCGGAACAATCCATACCTCTTGTTTCGGGCGGCATGGGTCAGCACTTGTAATTGTGGTTTGTAGCACCTTTTTTTACATTTATTGCCTATCATTTTCTTGTTATCAGGCTTTTAGCAACAGATGGCTACTTGGTAGCAGGCTACAAGCCAACATTACTTTTTGAACCTTTATTTCTCTTGTCTGCTATGCCATATTTCTTATTTAGAACTTTTGCAGCATTTTTCTATTGTTTACAGTTATAATTCCCCGTAATCAGTACCATCTAGTTTTTTGCTTACATTATTTCTAATCATACTTTGTTTTGTATATTTTGATTGAGATAGACTTATATTTTGTGCACTCCCATTCATATTGCAAATTAACAAATGTATTTCTGATAAAGGTTCCTATACTCCATATGGACTTTCTTTCAGGTTTGCAAACTGTGAGATGGAGTATATGCTCAGTCTCCAAATATTAAGGAGATACAGGTACTTCACTTTTACTGCAAGCATTGTCTTGGCATTTCCAATTTTGTTCTACCTTAAAGCAATCTTTTCTGATAGAGATTGTTTAGTGAGAGCAAAATCTGGTATTAGGAATCTAAAAGTTATAGTGAAGCTTAACATAATGCATGGCAATCTTTGGTGGATGTACATCTCGATGATCATTCTCAAATCGATTTTGTAGACTCTACGTAGGCAATACAAATTTGAATATATTTGCTAATCCTGGTCTGAATTGGTCCCATAAACCCAAATGTGTGGAAGGTTGAATTTATTGTGATTAGTTGCTACCATTTACACCATGAAGTTGAGCCTGGGGTGTCGAGGCGCAAGAAGCCATTATATATCTTAGTGGATGGGATCGAGTGATGGTTAGAATAATGATGATGACTACATGCTTCCATTATGGATTTGTTGCAAGAGATTGTTCTAACATTTTCTTTCTACAGGACAGAAACATGACTTTTTTACTTTCCATTGTTTGTTTTTGCTTTTGTATTATGTTTGTTGCATCACGCAGTTGGTTGTTACGAATGCTGAGGAACCTGATTTGTATAAAGTACACGTTGCAAAATTTGACTTGGTCATGCAGGTTTAAGTTTCTTGCATCTCTATAATAGGTGTTTGGCAAATTCAAGACTATTTTGGTATTGAAACTGATAAATTGTTTACTATGCAACTTTCTTTGGTTAGACCACTAAGGCACACACTCAGGATTCAGAATCTTGTTTGAAAGAACAGTCTTGTCTACCATTAGGTGGTTTCAGGTGAATTTTCTTATCGATCTGATTTAGTTTCTGATATTCTTCATTGCAAATAATTATTTTTCTCTCTTATGATGGGACATTATACATTGATGGAGGAGGATATAATCATGATTGATTACTATTGTCATATATATTGTCGTTTGCTCTTGCTCAATGATAACTATTAGAATAGATAGTTAAGTCCTATGCCATTTGTATATTATTAGCTATTATGTTCAAGTCTCATATAGATGAGTGTAACTAAGTCCTATGCCATTTGTATATTATTAGCTATTATGTTCAAGTCGCATATAGATGAGTGTAACTATTCTCTTGATAATTGAATACAAGTTCTTCTTTCCTCTTTAAGTCTAGGTAGCAGCAGCGTAAGGTTGTCCTGTTTCTTTTCCTTCTGTCCTTGTTGGGTGGGTGAGGATGATCTTACAAGTGTAAACTCCTTTTTTCTCTCCAGACAGGGAAGGAAGGTTAAATTTTGAAAACCTTTTAATTCATGGTGCCACATTGGTTTTCTTCTTTTCTCGATATTAGTGCATGGTTTTTTCTTCTCAATTGCTTACGTTTGTAAGATGAAAAATATTTTCCTTACTAATGTCAGTGTTAAATTTGTTGTGAACTGTTTCAATCTTAATTTCACCTGTTCTTTTATCTTCTATCTGTTGGTTGTTTAACTGATCATTTCTAATTTAATGATCTGTTATCTACACTAAATGTAAGCACAATATAATGGTAAAGGGACAGGGATTTATTTGTCTTGTTCCACTATATTGAATGTAATTCGTTAACTAATTTCGCCCCAGTTTTTTCAAAATTAACTTATATGTGCACATTAAATATATCCAATAACCACACACAATTTGAATCACACTCCTGCTCTTCCTATTTATTTCATGGATTAATAATTTACTTCTGAGGTTTTATTCTTATGTTTTTCTAACTGTATAATGAATGTTTCTGGCATCTGAAGGGCAGTGTATGGTCTTCTCTACCACCAATAAACATCTCTTCTAAGGAGCCTCCTAAACCTATTATAATGGTGGTGGCATCTCAAGACTCTGCATCTCTTTTTCGTGACCTAAGTATTGGTGCAGAATCTTCTATCTCAGTGAGTTACAGGCCACGGACTTGCTTATACATTTTGGTTGACAAAGTTTTTCTATTTTACCTTTTAAAATATTATGAAATTTCCGTCAATGTTGCAATTCATTTGTGTATGATGGTAGTTGATTCTTTGGCTATGCATAGGGTCTCATCGCCTTGCTGACTGCAGTTGATGCTCTTTCTTATGTCAATGATCTAACTGAGCTCAAGAAACAGGTACCTTATATTTTGTTCACTATCCCTTTCATGTCTGCACCTCCCTCTTGTTATCTGGGATCTTGATGCATATGTTTTCATATTCTCCTACTTAGAAACAGTCATTGATTTTAGCATTACAATACACATGCGTTGTTCTATAATGGCAATAATATTGAATTGTCCCACATCTATATACTATGGCATTTCAAGCAATGGAGTCTAACCCATCTGATAATCTGATTTTCCAACATTAATAACTTGTCTGATAATCTGATTTTCTAACATTTTCTTAAGCTAGACTATACAAAGAACTCTGGGGGTTTGAGTATGTTTATTGCTCTGAATGAGGACTTGTTCCCCAAATCTTCTATTTTCAGAGGAAAAATATGCCTTCCACTTTTTATTTTGTCTTCTAGAAAACTGATCTATCTCAATGTCATGTGGCCATATAACTTGTTAACTGTGATGTAGTATCTCTGTTCATGTTGAAGCCTAAAACATGCCACCGGCGGATGGCATACTGTGAATTTCTCATATAATAAATGATCAGCATGAAAGTCATATGTTATAAGCAGCGTGAACATTTAAATATCAAGACTTGCTTTGATACAAATTATGCAATGTTTGCTACTTTCACAAAGTGTTCTTAAGGGTGCTGGATACAAGTGTTGGGTGTAACTTACAATCTAGAAGTAAGCAGTTTTTCTAGGCTTTTAGCTCATTGGTGTCCTGAAGTGGAATGCGTTGCCATTGCATAACTTGTGAGTAGATTTGAATCAAGAAGAGTCTTAACTCGTTATGGTCTTGAGTTTACATGTTGGGAACCAAATCAGTTAACATGTATTGTCATGATTAAACTGCTACTTATATTGGAAGCAACCTGTTGAAGAATGCAGCATACTGTTTAATTTTGATTTTCACTTTATAAGAGATGGATGAGTTATATCTAAGAAGATCACATTATATTTCTCCATTTATGAAAGTTTTTAAGATTTCACAGAATCTTCTTTTCCAGAGGGAGTGTTGGACTATTCTATATTACTAGTATTTTGCTGTTCTTTGCCTTTTGCTGATGTAGAGAGGACTCTAGTAATTAAGGGGTCCAACAGACATATCCATATAATTGAAAATAATGAATATGTTATACCGATTGAACATGTGAAAAAGGTTGAAAATTTTGCTAGTAGTTTCATTTAGCCATTTGATCCAATAGTTTTGAATAAGGACACAATCCTAGGTATAAGTGTTAGGCTTTGGCTGGTATGTGGATGTCGTAGGTGCTGCACCAAGTCATAATGTTGAGTGCAAAGAAAAAGGAAAATCAAACTAAGGGTTTCTTTATTTTACCTTTTGAACAATTAGGTACCCCAACTGTAAGTACCACCCTGCTCAATCTTTTAAAATGTGAAAAGTTGGTACCTCCACTAGACATTCTGATGGAACTTGTTGGAAAACACCACATAGTGATCACTTAGTACTATGCAGGCTGGCATCATGGCCCCATTTCAGGTTATTCCAATAAACAGTTATTGCGCTATGCTCACAATATATTAAAATTATTTTAAGATAGGTTCAAAGTTTCCACAATAAATTTTGGCACATGCTTCCCATGTGGAGGGACCAACTGTCATCTTACACATGATCATCCCCCTTCAAGTGGCGTACTTCTCCATTTGGCAAGTTCATACGTCTCTTTGTAGAATTTACATTCTCATTTGCGTGAAGCATGAAACACTTCTTAAATTATGTGCTTATTTATTGCTATATATGCCACACACTTGAGTTACTAGTTATCCTCATAATGAATAGATTAAGGACACAGGATTCATTTAGTTTCTTATATTTTATCGTAAAGCCCTAATGTTGTGGATCAACTTACTAGTATACAATATCTGAGAGTTATAACTTTTGTCATCCTATATGTGCTATCCTCCCTTGTGTTTTTAGATATTCACTTGTTAAAGACCAGTAGAACTAATAAGCCATATTCAATTGTGCAAAAATGACAATAATAAACTTTCAATTAAGTGCTTTTTTTTTGTCATGCAAGCACATTGCTTTTAGATATGTGTGAGCAAAACAATATCACTTTGTATAATGATCTTTATCTTACTACAATTGTATTTATCAAGTTTTGATGATATATGTTCATGTAGCTTGTTTTCATGGTTTTCACTGGGGAAGCATGGGGATATATTGGCAGCAGGAAATTTTTACTAGAATTAGACATGGGAACAGCTGCTGTCAATGGCCTCAACGGCACAATGATTGATCAGGTAATTTTTTAATGGCCAATTTTTTTACATTTAATATATCTTAGATAAGTGATATGCATGCTAAATCAAGAAGTCAAAATGCTAGGCTGTGATGATTAGATTCCAATTGTTAGACCTGTGGATGTAATGGTGTTTTCTTAGGAGTTTGGCAATGTGTCACTATACCATGTATTTTTCAACACTGGAGGGGAGAATCAATCAGGAAATATAACTTACCACCGTCCAGCAGACTTCCATGTAAATCTTTGCTTTCAATGCTTTGAAAATAAGGCCAGACTAGCCAGAGCAGTTGGAACAATCTTAAATTTCAATTTTGATGTTCACCTCAATTGCTGTATAAGTACCAAGTCATATCGACACACAGTTGGTCGGTGTTAATTTGGCTTGCTTTCCTTAACTTCCTACTATTGCAGAGTCTCATATTTTTCCTTCTCAATGGTATTGGTAATCTACCTTGTAAAATTTATATGCGAAGGTTGAATTTTTAACATATCAGTTGATTTCTTTGCTTTTATCATCTATCAGGACCAACTTGTTATGTAGATTTTAGTTATTGTCACTCTCCATTCCTTTATATTTATAATTCCACTGTTGAAAAAAAATAAAGCAAGCTTTAAATTCATGCTGTATTAAAAATTAAAATGTGTTACTTATTTCTTCTGAATTTATAATTATAGGTCTTGGAGATTGGATCTGTGGGAAAAGGCTTGGATCAAGGTACGAGTGCCACAACCTTTTATGCACATGCAGGAGGGGTAAGAGTGAATCTTCACTGTCCCACTAGTTTTCTCCTAAATTTTTAGATCTGGCATCATTTACTGATTTGTGAAGAGCAAACAAGTTGTTTTTATGTATAAGCTGCTTCTTTGTCCTGCTTGGGGATTGGGTCTTAAGCTACTCAAGCTTGCCAAATTTACATTTTCATTTAAAGATAGGTCTATAAACGCACATCATGGGATCAGATTGTGATACTGTGACATCCTACATCATAGTTGAACAAATTTTCAAAATTCATCTGTGTGTTGTAAAATTGAATCCTTTCCCTACTACAGGCTTTGAGAGAAATTGTCATCCAATCAAATTTTAAATAATGTTAAATTAGGCAAGAATTCTATGAGTCAGTAATATAAGCCTTGTTTGTGCACACTGCCGAGGATTTTGCATGCATTGATTTTTTTTCCAATGAAATAGCATTACATGGGAAATACCCGTTCTGATCAAATTAATGACGTGATAAAATATCTGGAATGTTTTTGTAGTTTCATGACGCGTTTGTGATGCCATCAGAAATTATGCTTATCTGACACATGTTATCTCTCCTCGTGTACTTTCTTAACCATCAAATCTTTTGACAAGCATTTTACTGTTGATCTACAGAATTCTTCTGTCACAAAAGATATGCTGGAGGCCTTGCAAAGTGCAAGTGACTCACTTGGTTCAGACAATGTTAAAATCAAAATGGCAGATGAATCAAATCCTGGCATTCCACCATCTTCACTGATGGCATTTCTGAGGAAGGTTGGTAACAATAGAGTCAAATTTTGTCTGTGGGTGTCTTGCAATGTTAAACTCTCTAATTCTAATCTTCAGCATAGATAATCCGATTTAGTATTTTTGCACCACTCGCTCTCCTAATTTCTTTTAGATTTTTATACAGCTATTTGATAAGTTCTGATTCCCTATAAGATTTGTATTAATAAAATATCAATAGCTATGTGCTTCTTGCGCCAGCAATTTGTAGATCCTTTTATCATCTGAAATTTAATGGTAATTTGGTTGTATAGGAAATAGGTACTATTTCAGAGTTGGATGTTTGTGGTACGAAGGTTTAGAAGACTTCCTGCTCGGCTGAATTGATTTTTGTGGCGTATGGTAGTAGCTTAGGTTTAAATGAGCATCTCAGTTACTAAGGGTTGCTTTTTTCACACCACGTATCTTAGTTATTCCAAATAGTTGAGACTTGTAACTTGTCTATATATAGTGATCTAATTCATGACCAGATTGATGAAAGCAGTGTATATATAATAATTTAGATCATTTAGTAAGAACTGGTGTTCTTGTATTTTCTCCCATAATATATATGAAAAAGCCAATCTAAGTGTTTGACTGAAATCTTGTTGGATCTCTTTGCAGAACACAACAGCTGGAATTGTCCTGGAAGACTTTGATTCTTCTTTCACAAACAAATTTTATCATAGCCATCTAGACAATCCATGTAGGTTTATTTGACTTGGAGTTTATTAAATTCACCTATTTATTATGTAAATAATAAGCTGCTCTCATAATTTTATGCAGCAAATATAAATGCAACCTCTATTGCAGCTGCCGCTGCCTTGGTGGCACGTTCGTTGTATATCCTTGCAAGTGGTGACAAGCAAGTTAACCTCATGTCACTTAATTCTATAAAAGTGAATGTGTCCTTGGTCGAAGAATTAGTGGGATGCCTACTCAGTTGTGAACCTGGCCTCTCATGTGGCATTGTGAAAAACTTCATTTCTTCTAGTAACAATTGCCCAAATCATTATGTTGGTGTTTTCCTTGATTCCCCCAATACTCAATCCCCTGAATATGCTGATGATGTTTCTCGATTTGTATGGAATTTTTTGGCCAATAAAACTTCTCTAGTCAAGGACAGCACAAATTCCTGCACCGGCAAGTGTGACAGTGTTGATGAAGTTTGTGTTGGAGCTGAAACTGCTGGGAATGGAAGATGTGTTGTATCTACAACCAGGTAGTTTGCTTTCCTTAAAGGTTGTTTCTGATTCTTTGCAGCTATTACCCTGAATTGATGTCAGGCAAATATAGTATCTAACTTTGGTTTAAATTGGTTGAAGACTTCTTGATTAACAACAATGAGTACTAATGTTTGTGACATCATCATCATCATCATCACCCATCTGTGTTTGTCCTAATTGAACTTAGCTATATAAAGTTTATTCCTTCACTTATTAGTTTCGATCACTTAGCCCAAATGCTCAAATTCAAATTATAGTAGCTCATTTATCTAAAAACTTTGTTAGCACAACTTACTATGTGAAATTAAACTGGGATGTTACACTTTTTATTAAATCAAGCACTATTTTTTTTGGTCTCCTTGTACAATTCGAGTTTCTCAATTGTTTTAGGAGTATGAGCTTTTATTAGTCCATCTGTATTTGCTACCTTTAGCCAGTTTATGTAGGCAAATTTATTTGTGGATAAGAACATATCTAAATGACTTCTAATCAGAAATCGTATATCTGCTTAAAAATAAGGGTTGAAACGCAAGCATTGGCATTTTCATGATGCTATTTTGCAGCGTTGTAAAAATCCAGACACAGCAGTTGCTGATACTAATTTTGCATCATTTCATATGAATGCTGGTGCTGTGTCAGAAAGGATGCTTTGGCTAACCAAACAAGGCGCTTCATTAAGCATTGTTAATAATTCTTTGACACGACATTTTTTGACGCCAATGCGCAATGCAAAAGTGTCAGTGGTTTTAATTGCCAATACATATATGCGTCAGCAATCAAGAGAAAAAAAAACTGTTGGTAACTTATTCTCCTGTATCGAAGGATCATAAATCTGCTAGAAAATGATACCTTTCTGCAATGTTGATTTTCTAAACAATAACTGTTTTGTACCTAGTGTCAATTCACTTTTGTTTTTCTGGGGATTCATTTTTGTTGGTTGCTTTTATCAAGTTCATGTGTTCTTACAGGTATGTACCTGCTTACTCTACCCGACTCGAGCTGAAAGATAATTCTTGGCATGTCATTCCTGTGAATTCATCTGATCCCATGGGATCTGTTGATCCTATATGGACAGAAAGTTTTTGGAACACTATCGGCCTGCGAGTTTACACGGTGCAGAGCTCAACATATGACCGGTTGATCCTTACAGCCGGTGTAGGTCTTACTGTTGCCTCTTATATTGCCACGATCATGACCAAAGCTTTTCTTGCAAAGGCAGTGAAAATTGATTGATATCATTTTTTGCTACATCATTTCCCCCGTTCAAATAGAAATCAAGGGGGAAGCCCTCGTAATTCCCTCACCCTCTCATCCTAAAAAATTAGCGCCTTCTCTTTTTCCAACTTCTTTATGTCTATTTTAAAATGGGAGAGTTGGTAGTTAACTTAAGTTTGTAAAAGTGCAATGCCCTGGTGATCATGACACTCAGAAGTTGCTCCTGAAATGTATGTTCTATAGCGACCAAGTTCTTTTTAATCTTCTTAGGATTATTTATAATTATCTTAAATGGTCATTCAAATAGACTAGTTATGTCAAATAACTTTGTTAAAGTACTGACCCTTACCTCTCTGTATACTGTTTTTAATGCACCAAATCAGTTTCATTTTTTTTTAATAAAAGCTGTTGTATGATGCAAGAGTTTAGCTCTAGCTCTATCGGTACATGGAAAACATGGGCTAGAAATGGTTTATTTGATTTGATTTTATAACTGGAGGGTAAAATGATCCATGCTTTAGAATCATTTTTTTTTATTTCATAATTAAAGGTTCACTTGGAAGGCGGAATGAAATAGAATGAGAATGGTTTATTTCCTCCGTAATTTATATGTTTATATATTTGCGCGTTCGTTTATTCATTTCATTCTATTCCGCTTTTATCACAAATAAAATTACTTGTATTTGACGAGTCAAGCGAAAGCATTAGGTTGGTCCATTTGGGTGGACAAGTCGAGTAGGTTTGGTTGGGTAGCATGACTTGAATGATCGAGTTGGGTCATTCAAGCTAATTAGGATGGGCTGATCGGGTCAGGTGAATTAGATGGAATTGATAAAGTCAATTGAGGTTGTATGTACTACGAAATGAATCAAATACACACTCAAATTGTATTGAACCTATCTTTGGCACTTCGAAATCAATCAAATTTCAAAGTCAAATTGTTCATAAGTAAATGACCAAATGAGGTAATATAGAATGAATCATTACATCATTGTCATTTTAAAATACATGATATTTTTATTATATAAATTGCGTATGATTACTTAAATTTGACTAAACATTGTCAATGTTATCATCATCATCGCACTATTTAACTCGAAACTAAATACTTTTTTATTTCATTGATCATATCTAAAATCCTAGATACAAATTTCTCTTATCTAGCTTACAAAGCTAGAAACCAACCAATAGACACCGAATCCCAATAGTTAGAAGGTTCTATAAACAGATGAAGAAGGTTCAAAAATCTCACCACCTAAGCAGTTAAACCTCCCTAAGCGCAACCTAAACAAAGGCTTTCAGAGTTGAGCACAGAGTATCTCGTTCCATGCATCTGGTATGCCAGGAAGGCACCAATGCAAGCAATCATGCACGCCCAGTATAGCTTTGACAGTGTACTTGGAGACGTGCCCCTCGTCCCTCAGTTGCGACAGTGCAGTGATATCCAGGAGCTTCACCCGCGTGCCTTTCACTGCGGCCTCGGGAACGGGATCACTCGAGTCGTCCTGCGATACCTCACTTCCTCCAGCCAATGGAACAGTGTTGTTGCAGCTTCCCCCGGTGTTCCAGTCTCCGTTCACAAAATGGCGGGGAGAAATTGTCCTGAGAAAGGCTTTGAGCTGTGGACGTTGCTTAATCTGCGAATCAACCCACCTAGCTATGCTGTGCAGAGTGAAATTTTTCGCATTCCTCAGGTCCGCAAGCTCCTCTCCGTCCGCAACGGGCTTCCCTCCGGCGTACAACTCCCACTGGTTTCCCCTGAACTTGTCTCTGTTCCAGTGGTGGCCGGTGTTAAGTATCAGCACGTTAAACCTGGGAAGATGCTGCTTCAAGAATGTCACCGGTCGATCGAGATGCTGCTTCAAGATTCAGTTCAATATGTGATAGTTTAGCATTGATTACAATCAATGGATCCAAAACTAGTAAGTGCATTCATTAAAAGATCAGATTGCAGTAACAACAGAGTTCACTGAATGAGAGAGCAAGTAGCCAGCAAACAGAGCTATTTTTTTCTTGTATAAAAGCCAATAGATCATATACAAATTTACAATGGTTCAGCAACTCTGAATGCCCTTACATGTTCTATAGGAAGGAGAGGAATGAGAGAGCAAGTAGCACATCAATTATCAATGGCCTCTCACTTGGTTCTCTTTGCACAGACAGTAAAGCCACAGCAGCAACCTGCATATCATGTTGTCCACCAGCAAAGTAGCATTAGGTGCAAGAAAATGCCGAT
>JBBMKF010000046.1:3539757-3556244 GCA_037834155.1 Curcuma caesia | reverse complement strand
GCTAACTATGCAAGAGCATCCTCGCAACGAGGACGTTCTCAGCATATTGTCCGGAGCTACAAGAATACTCTATACTCGTGGATATCTCTCTTGGACTCTCGCTATTTTACTCACCATGTAGGAGCATCCTCACTTGGGAACTTTCTTAGAATGCTATCTAGGCTACGAGAATTCTCCATGCTCGTGGATATCTCCCTTGGACTCTGACCTCTTTGGCTATATTTACTTGCCATGCAAGAGCATCCCACTCGGGAATACTTTCAATCTGTTGTCCAAACTGCAAGAGTATTCTCACCCATGGATATCTCTTATGGACTCTGACCACTTTATCTAATCACTCTCAGATCAGGAGCCAAACAGTGAGCATTAGTCTAAGCATGGGCGAAGCAAAAGTTAAATAAGGGAAGTGATGGCAACATTGGCAGCTGACTGGGCAAACATGAAGCTTTATATGGTGAGAGGTCAGCAATGGACCTCACTAGTGTTTGTCAGATGTGTCAAAAGTTATCTCAGAAAAAAAGAAGAGAACAACCATACTTCTACCCTATAACGAGTTGACTTCAACTCACCTGTGAGTTGATAGCCAAGGCATGGAGAGTTCACATGGAGAGGAGTTCTCTATCTATATGAGGTGAAGGAAGCTCATTGAGAAAAGTGGAATGGCCACTAGGCTCACTCGCTGTGAGTAGTTTTCAGTCAACGCAGTGCTTAACTTGTTTCAATACTGTTCTTCTTCTTTCTCTCTTCATCCTACCAGAAACCCTTCCTTATGCTTTGTTTGGGAAGAGGTGAAGGAAGGGGAAGGAAAGGTAAATAAGGGAAAGGGAACTTTGGAAAGGAGTGAGGGAAGAGGAGGGAAGGGTAAGTTTTAACTTTCCTTATCCATGAAAAGGGAGATTTTCTTACACTCCAATTTGGGGTGTAAGGAAGAGGAAGACAATTCTAAATATTATTTGTTCTAATTTTATGCTTATTTTAAACTATTAATTCTTAAATAACTTATTTAATTTATTTTTTTTTAAATTTCTCTCACCGAGCGTGATCTTTTCACTCCTTTCTTACATAAGTACATTTTTATAAAAATATATGTAAAATACTGATTTATCCTTTATCGTATCAAAATGTACAGATTTTATATTTTGCATACTTATTGTATGTCTACTCATTATTTCTTTAAGAAATTTTATTTATTTAAGTTATAAATATTAATTTTAATTAGTCTCACAAGGTAGTTTTAGCAAGAAAAATCTTACATCCATAGGTTTAATGAGCTATACATATTTTTTTCACATATAGATTTATTTTAAGAAGTAAGGATATTTTTGTAATTTTATATATTTAACCTTCATTCCCTTTCCTTTCCTCCTAAACAAGGTAATACATGTTACGTTAATGAACCTTCCCTTCCTCCCAAACAAGGAGAACATAAATACTTCCCTTCCCCTCCCTTTCCCTCCCTTCCCTTCCGTTAATGAACCTTCTCTGACCCCATCCAAACAGAGCGTTAGGGTATGGTATGTTAAATAGGTAGAGATGAATGGTTTAGCTGATATGGTAAAGCTTGTTAATTCAAATATTTAACTAAGTTTTTTATTTAATGGACCAATGGCTTCAGACCTTTGCCACCTTACAAGAGTTTGATGGCTTTGATATCAACATACCCTTGCCTGACTTAGATCTTAGTCATCACAATGTTCTTTCTCAGTATTTATTTTCCTTTCTTCTTTCCTTTGTCAGGTTTGCCATTATGGTTTTTTCGAGAGTCCTCATAATGATTGTGCTGTCATGCCAAAACTTGGAGACGAACTTAACTTGCATGTTGACCCCCAAAGACGTGACCTTAACTCAAGGTATTAAATTTTATATATAGCATGAGTTTCTTGCACTTGACATATTAATTCTGACTGCATATGATGTCTATATTGTTTCTTTTCTTGTTGTGACATTTTGTTTGCTTTAACTTGATGTAATTTTCTATTGATGAATGGATTAGTCGTTATCTATTTTCAAGTTTTAAAACATTCCGATACTAGAGTGGAATGGTTCTAGTCGTTGTTGGACAATCATTGACTATTTAAAGAGGTTTTGGATTGGATCAAGATGTCCCATGCAAGGTGGCATTGAAATTTAAAACCCTGTCATTTGCATACATTGCAACTACTTTAGAAGCTAGTTGCAACAATAACAATGCACTGCATTTCACTTAACACTAAGGGCATAAACAAGGATTTCATGTTTAATATTGAATATCTTGATCAACATGTGTGGCCAGTGAGATATCAACAAGTCCATATGCTAGCTATCATGGTAACTCAGTTTGTTATGAGATTTTGAAATTCCAAAGTATGCCAACTTTGTCTTGGTTTGTAGGAATGTCCAAGTTAAGCCTACCACAGCTGATATGGTTAAGCTGGCTATACAACAGCTCTTGTAGCCTGATTGCTTTGAAACAATAACTTGCATAGTAGATATATTGATCCACATTTTCATTTCATCCTTATTTTGTTTGTTTTTGAATCAACAACAAGTGTAATGGTTGATGCCAA
The DNA here is from genome assembly GCA_037834155.1 of Curcuma caesia. NCBI lineage: Eukaryota > Viridiplantae > Streptophyta > Magnoliopsida > Zingiberales > Zingiberaceae > Curcuma > Curcuma caesia. The sequence continues at coordinate 3,553,698 of JBBMKF010000046.1, read as the reverse complement.
CAATACTCTGTTCCATGGATTAAGTATCTAATTTAGCATCTAGTTTAGTAATCTTGTTTGCCAATAGTTGATTAAGCTGATGCAAAATTCTCCATTGATTTTTTGGATTAGCCCAGCTATTGGTGGGATATTTCCCCTTTCTCCAAAAGTAGAATATTCTCACTTTTCTTGGTGATGCTTCACATGATTAACATCCCAACCATCTTATACTGCAGTATAAGACTTAAATTTTGCTGACAGGTATTCACACTTTGTTTTTCTTTATTTCCACAGACTTCACTCGGCAGGGCATTTACTTGACATTTGCATGCATAAAGTGGGTTTGTCTCATCTAGAACCAGGAAAATGTTATCATTTCCCTGATAGGTATCTGCTGCATTTTTTGGACATGCTTTTTATAGCGGTTATTACTTTATTCTTATACTAAATATGGCCTAAGTTCACTTTCAATAATCATATTAGCTTGCCTTTCTAAGCGATTTTGGTACTTTTATGTCCTTTCTTTTGATGCTGCTTGTGCAGTTGATATGTAGTTCTACAACTTATTTCACTTTCACATCATATCTATGCACTAAAGGTTGGATTCTAGAAAATTTTAGATTTTCTGTATGCCAGATTTTATTTTGTGGTGATTATCCATCTGGGTATTGCTAGAAATGTAATCTTGAATATATGTCCGTAGCATTATAAATTAAGATCCATGTAGCTGGGCACTAACTCCTTGATGTTATTTTTCTAGAACCAGTCCTATGCACTTTATTTATTGTATTTTTTTTTCTATAGTATGAGTAGCAATCTGTGGAGTGATGCTGGTGTTCACATTAAGTTTCATATTGCACATAATGTAACATCCTAAAAATTAGTAGCTGAATACCATTTATTCCATTATGGTGTCCTTGCTTCTACCTTGTAACTAGTTTCAATTTTGCATATAATGCAACATCCTGAATATTAGAAGCCAAATACCATTTATTCCATTATATTGTTCCTGACCAACATTATTTATAATACCTTTTTCCTTTTTATTTCATGTTCATTAGTATTCTTGTAGACTATCAATGCCATATGTACTCCAAATGTAATTTGTAACAAGAGTTTTTCTGACAATGTACTCTTGGTATATTAATTTATGGTGCTTCAAATGGCTCAGAAAACATGGTCCTCAAAATATGTATTTACTGTCCTTTTAATGGGACTCAAACTCTTTGCTGGGAAATCGTAGTTTTTGCTGGTATGATTTTTGTTCTACCATTTTTTCTAAGTAATCACATTTTTCTTCAGGTGTATATTATAGGTAGACTACCCCATGTATCTCTTCCAATTTTTAAATCTCCACTTGAACCCCTCTATTAATTGGATTTTGTAAATTTAGATGTGTAATTTAAGAAAATAAAACTTTAGAAGTTCATGTTTCCTACATGAGAAGTTTTTAAAAAAGTTATCATGTGTACTTTTTTTTGTTTTTTAAAAGGATATTTATCAGATTCAATTAACTTAACTATAGTGTTCAATTAAGACTTCTAGTGTATTATGGAACTAAAAGTGGGTACATGAAAGACACCCAAGCTTTGAAGGGTCTCTTGAATCCCATATTTTGACACAATTTTTTTGTTTGTAGCCTTGATGCTAATTACGTATTGTCTGCAGTCCATTCGTCGAGTACAAAGGCCTAATCCCACAGGATCTGGTCCAAGTCAAACAAAAGGAATTGGAGAAAGAAGCAAATGCTTTGATTTTAAACGGAGGAAAAGTTTGTACAATGCTCTGAATCTAATCCATTTATAGGCTCCTTGCATTTGTTTTAGGATTTTTCTGATACTATATGATATTGTGATTATTGTGTTAGATTTCAGCTTCCATCTTATCATATGATGAAGCTTCTAGGTGGTGTGGTGGTGTTCTTCCCAGTTACATTGCAAAGGTACTTACGATTATAACCAAAATTGCGATGGAATAATCTGTATTTTTGTTACCCCTATAAACCATTTTTTTTATGGCTCTGCTAATGTATATTCTCAAATAATTGTTGCCCATTTGCTATAATCAACTTCATTTTGAATATCATAGTACTAAGGTCTATATTTGAATAATTATTTTTCCCTTCATTGTGATGACTTCTATTCTTCTAACATTTGCATTCAGATAAAATTATACTCTTTTTGTCTTTTATACTCGGTAGAAGATTTCTTTACAATTAATAATATGAGATAATCATGCACGGTGTTGTGTCCTTTTCATCCTGGCACTGAAGGAAGATTTACTTTATTCATCACATGTGATCTTCGTATAAATATGTAATTGTCCCAGAATGTGTTTAACTGGAGATTGTTGTACGTTTATTTGTTAATGATCTTTTGGTGTTTCATAAAACTATCCAGGATAGCAGTCCACGGATAGTGAAGTTAGGTGACCATCCTGGTGGTCCTTGTGGAGGGACTCATGTCAAAGATATTGCTAATATAAGGAGCATGAAAGTAAGTTTGACTTGGGATTTCAGTTAGTCTCCATCTTTCAGTTCCAAATCATATTTACAGTCGCTTATAATATTTTGCACACCGCCCAAAAAATTAAGTTTTCATAAACTCGAAGCCTGTGCATATATGTTTGGTTTCCTATTGGAATGGGGAATGGAACTGGGAATGTTGGTATGAAAAATAGAAAAGTTTGGAGCTGAAAACTTTAGGATCCTGTATGGTCTATATAACAGATCCGAAGTCATGATGTGGAAACCTACTGTGAAGAACATATATAACGAAAAAATGACAATTACTGAGATAGCATTCTGATGCAACTTTGGTTTGTTTTACAAGGGCATTTTATTGCTCTCGGACTAACTTTTTGAATATTTTTTTGATGCCCACATGTTGCGCCTTTGTATTTCTGAATACAGTTTTTCATGGTATTTGTCTGTCATTTGAACCTGCCAACATCTGTTAGTTTCCAATGGTTCCAGATAACTCAGATCCGAACAAAGAAAGGATGCACTAAAGTTTCTTATAGCATTGGCGCTTGATCATCTGCAAGCCTTGTCTGTCTCCAGATTCGGTACGAAAGAAATTTGAAACTCAAATAAACTGTAACTAAAATAACATTTAATCCAAACTATTCTTATTTGTCATCTCCACCAGTGTATCTCTGATCTGGTTGGTTATTTGTATTTTATGAATCTGAAATTACAGGTGAAGCAAAACCTGTCATTATAGGCCTACGGGAAACTCTCTGAATGAGACAGAATTGTGATTTTTTCTTATGCCAGAACTGTGTATCCTAAATCAAATCACTGAATTTTTGTAAGGCTTACCAGTTACCTTGTCTGTTATCGGTTTTAACCCTTCTGGGTTTTACTGTCAAGGGCGAGTTTCTGGTTTTGATTCTTTTCGGTGGTTTCATATAGTGATATAAAGGGGGAAAAGAAAGGTTATCTGTGATGAAGCAATGAGACGTATTTGAAACCTTGTGAAGCGATTAGTGTTTTTCCATGGAAATTCCTGGGGTTTTTATTGGTTTTGGCGGTTTCATGCAGAGATTAAAAAAAGGGAAAAGAAAAGTTATTAGTGATGTAGTCATGAGACATGTTTGTTAAAGGTGTTTTTCCAAGGAAATTACAATGTCTCATAGAGTTCTCCATTGGAGGCTATAACGCATGCTCTTATTAAGAAAAATGAAAAGTATGTTGCAATAATTTAGGATCTACAATCAGTAGTTTCGGATGATGCAACAAAGGGAGGGGTGTAGCAGGAGAAGCTTAGGACCATGAAGGACTTTGGTGACGCTAAGAATTTGATGTTCTACGTCAGCTAGAGGGTTGCAATGCATGCTGTTGAATCACTAGCAATGGAGATCTTTATGTTCGATAACTACAGTATGGTCTTGTGTGACCAATAAGGTGGAGAGCAGCATATATCACATGGGCTGTATAAGGGAAGTGGTAGTGATTGAATAATGATGATGTTCCCTAACGAAGCTTTGTAGATTTGGTGAATTGTCAATTATAACTTTTTGATTTACTTTATAGATGATCGTATGATCGATCATGTAAAATCATTAGGTGGTGAATTTTATTTTTTACTGAAATAGATATGATGATTGATAATTTAGCGGCCAAAGTAAATCCATAAATGATGGCAATAGCCAGAGATTCTTCCAACAAAATCAAATGATGAGATGTAATGAAGTGTTTTTTGGACATTTATTTCTCAATCAATTCAATTTTCCGCACTACCTAGCCAATCATGACTAGATCACCGTGCAAAGTCCAATATTGGAAAAGGAACTCCTCAGTGCTAGACAACTTTGAATCCACCTCCTCGATCTAAGTTGACTGTTTATTTATTTATTTATTTGTTTATACATATATCAGTGAGAATTCTTAAGCCTCTACCTTGAATCGATTTTATTGAGTGCATTGAAAACAATAAATTTGGCTCGGTGAAGTTGACTCGTTTGTCTTATCAAACTAAACTGTATTAATCTGACTGAACCACACAATTCACACTAGTTCTTCTATGTCTGTAATTCCCTCTCCTCCCCTTTCACCACCCTCCAAAAACATAAACAGGTTTAGATTTAGCTGCTGTAATTGCAGATGCCAATGCAGCATTTGCAAGCAGCTAGAAGAATTAAGTATCGGTTGATTCCATTGATAAACGCGCCGTCTCTGATGCTCACCATCATTGTCAATATCTACTTTATTACTAATGATATCTTCATTTTCATTTCTTCTTCCCTTTTCTCTTCTGCGAAGCAGTGAGTTTGAGCTTTTGGCTACGTAGCAACAACAAGAAAGAAAGTAGGTCTCCTCTTCACTTGAATACTTTGCTTTTCATAATAAATTAAAAATGCCAACTCAGTACTTTCTTCAGTTTATCTTACTTCCAAAAAATGAACTGCAACTTAGTTTAGCAAAGAGTCGAATATTAGCGTCGGTGCCTTCTTCCCCTTTCGTCCGTCACATGGCACCGCCAGTCATCCATGTGGTGCCTATTAGAGACTCTATCGATGCGAGCCATGCATCCACCAGACAACAACCCTAAATTACGGAAGAAACAAAACAAGATGTTTGCATGCTTTGGCGTAATTTGTGGAAAATAATTTTTTGTAAACTGTTCTATATAAAAAAATAATATTATAGAACAGTTTGATTGAATAAATATATATAGTAGATCAGTGAGATACAGTGTTTTTAATAATTTAAAAAAAAATAAAAGAGCACCTTTTATTTTTACTCTCTTTTATTTCACATCCCCCTATAAATGTTTTCTGACCTGACCTTGCGATCCGTTTCACGCCCATAATCCTTTTAGAGCTGCTTGTGCTTCTTGACATCTTCCAAGTCAAGAAGATGGTAAAGTTTTGAGCAGTCTTGGAGGAGCGCATGCACTGTGATGGCTGAGAAGATGAAGGTAGCTTCGATCTACAGAGGATTCGATCTTCTTAGTTTGGGAGTTGGTGTGCTCATCGGATGCTTTCTGGTCTCTCTCACCTATGTCACCGTGTACAAGTCTGACATGCTTGCTTTTCCTTCTGCTACGAGTATGTTCTTATTTCATTCGCTGTTAATTTTTAGTATTTTGGTTCTTTTCTTTGTTGATGCTCAAAGATTAATGCTTGTTGCAGTGGCTTCTCCGATGTCGAAAGCAGATGTCTATTCTTGGATTTCTCAACAAATAGGTCAGAGGGAACATAGATCTTTGCTTTGAGCTGTTCAAGTGGACGATCTTGGTGTAGTTTTCAGTTTTCTGTGGCTTATTGTTGTTTCTCTTTTACAATCTTTTTGAGACAGATTCCAACAGCAAGCCAAGTTGCAACCATGGCAGCGCAGCATCGTATCTTTGCGAAAATAGTGAAACCATTGAGACAGCAAGGGTTTCTTCCTCCGCAGGATCTGAGATTCCCTCTCAAAGAAATGAGTTTTCTGCAACTGAAACCACGCGAGGTAGTAAAACCACAACTTGCCAAGAACAGATTTTTGTTATGTTTTTTTCCTGTGAGAAAATGATCCAATTTCTCAATGTTCAAGAAATCTTCAACTGGATCTACGTGATTAATTATTGCACTTCTCATCTTCTTCCCCTGCAGATGGCAAGGTGCAGGACACCAAGCTGCCTTGTGATCCAGACTCCGTTGGATGCACAATAAATAATGGAAGTAAAGATGCATTTTCTCCACCTACTTCGATCGATGTCCGCCGCTCCTCGCAGGTTCCTGTCGCAAGCAGTGCTTGGAAATCTGGTGAGCAACTCTGTTCCTAGATTTGTCCCCACTTGTTGACGGAGATTTGATCTAAAAATTCGATTTTTCTTCCTTATCGTCTCGACATTTAGATCCGGCGGAGTTCGACTCAAAGCCTATGTGCGACACGTCGAGCCACCGGTGCGACCTCTGCGACATCCACGGCGACATCAGAATCATCACCGGCAAAGACTCACCCTCCGTTCTCCGCGTCACCGACTCGTCGTCCACCAACCACCAGTCATGGCAGGTGAAGCCCTACGCCCGGAAGTGGGACCATGGCGTGATGGGGTTCACGAAGCCTGTCACTGTTCGCTCGACCGCCGACAGATCCGCCACGCCCCGTTGCGACGTCAACCACACCGTCCCCGCCGTTGTCTTCTCCATGGGCGGCTACGTCGGCAACCACTTCCACGACTTCACCGACGTGCTCGTCCCGGTGTTCCAGACGGTGCGCCAGTTCGACGGCGAGGTCCAGCTCGTCGTCGCCCGCCTCAACCGGTGGTGGATAAATGCCAAATACGGCCGCTATTTCCGTCGGCTCTCCCGGTACGACATTATCGATCTCGACAACGACGCGCGCGTGCACTGCTTCGAGCGAGCCATCGTGGGGCTCCGCGCCGACGCCGACCTGATGATCGACCCGGCGAAGTCGCCGATGGGGTACACCATGTCGGACTTCCGGCGGTTCATGAGGAGCATCTACGGCCTCAGCAGAGACTATGCGCTGAAACTAGCAGAGCAGACGGAGAAGAAGCCGCGGCTGCTGATGATCGCGAGATCCGGGAGCAGAAAATTCATGAACGCCGACCACATCGTGAAGCTGGCCGAGAAGCTCGGATTTGAGGTGGTGGTCTCGGAGGGCGCTCTGGACTTGACGGAGTTCTCGCAGACAGTGAACTCGTGCGACGTGATGCTGGGCGTGCACGGCGCGGGGTTGACCAACATGGTGTTCCTGCCGACGAACGCGGTGGTGATCCAGGTGGTGCCGTTCGGCGGCCACGAATGGATCGCCGGCACCTACTTCGGGAATCCGGCGACAGGGATGGAGCTCAACTACTTGGAGTACACGATCACCGCCGACGAGAGCACGCTGACGGAGCTGTACCCGAGGGATGATCCGGTGTTCACAGATCCAAAGTCGATCCACAAACTCGGGTGGGTAAAAATGGGGGAGATTTACTTGGACAAGCAGAATGTGAGGTTGGATTTGAATAGATTCCGGCCTGTTCTTGAGAAGGCTCTCGACCTTCTCAGGAAGTAGAACGGAGATTTTGCTCGTTAGTTTCTTGGTAGTAACTGAAAATTTACAGAGAGGAATTGATATATCTGTCAATTAAACTACTTCAGCTCGATCTTCTTCGCAACTCATTGCAGTTCATGCGATCGAACTACTTCAGTTTATAAATATAAGAAATCTTTTTTTTTTTTGGATTCTGTATTGTTTGCAGTAATTAGCGTATGATAATTAGGTAAGGTCTCTCTCAATTCATTCTACATTCCTCTGCATTAATCATCGAAGCTTTTCTGCTAATACAATGATAGTGAAATGAATAGTTGAAATTTTGTATACGAAAATTATTGCACTACATTGGCCAATAATAGAGTTGCATTTGTTGGATGGAGATTGGAGGTGGTTCATGAATGTGCACAAATCCAGTATTATTTTCATATTTTTACGATGAGTACGGGTCCACGTGCTGTGGGACCCAAGAGTTCTTTTTCCAAAACTGGACAATCCCGCCCATTGATTGAGAGATAGATTTTGAGGCGATCCATAATGATTGACGGTGCCAAAGTTGCGAATCTTGTGTAATTCACACCCTGCCCATCCACCATAGGCACCACAATGCACTCTCAACCTGAGTCCAATTGAATGTATCGACTCTACTAATTCGGCTGACCCATTTAGATTAGTTAGTCTACTTTAACTGGCTCAATTCATTCAATCATATACGTTTTAATCTTAATATAAGAACACAAAAAGAGCAATCTATTAGTTAGTGGTAATAGTTATTTAATAGTGGTTGTTTGTAGTTAGAAATATTGGTGATGCTCAAGCGGTTCGTGGTGGTTGATAAATAGTTGCACACTGTAACAGAAAGCAAGTTGTTTGTTGAGTGCGAGTAAATTAAAGGAGGATAGGGTAGGGTTGTTGCCACGGGACACAGTGAGTTGGAAGATGAAAGTTGTCCAACAGCTACGAACATAAATATTTTATAGTGGTTTCTGTGGCAGTTGTTGTAGTTTTTGTTAGGACGGAGCACTCGATTAAAAATTGAATCCATCGAATTGATTTAATTCAAATTAATAAACTAAAATTTATTCCAACGGATTGAATTTTTTTAATAAAAATTAATTAAATTAAATTAATATTTTATATTTTATTTAAAAAATCTCGTACCAATATAGATATTTATGTATTATAACCTTAAGATTTTTATCATGTATTTTTAATGTAAAACTTTAATTGTATCTTAATAAAATGATCTCAAAACTCCTCATCATGGATCCTACATCAGTTAAAACTTTATCAAACAAATATTAAAATTGACCTCTATTTAGTTTTCAAAATCAACATCATGGTGTCATATTGATTTTAAAAATATAATAATAATATTATATTTTTAATTGAATTAGGAGTTTTAAAATTGAATTGAATTATTTGTAGTAATAAAAAAAATTTATAAATTGAAATATTAAAATGACCAAACTCAAAATTTAAATTGTTAATTTGATTTAATTGAATTTTGCTCATCGGATGAAAGTGAGCGTTTGTATAAAAACTATTCATTATAGGTTGCACGTTATTGAAATATTGAAATGACCAAACTCAAATTTTAAATTTGATTCAATTGAACTTTTACTCATCGTGTTTGTATAAAAACTATTAAGTATATGTTGCACGTTATTTTTGAAATGCTTCATAAATAAATGTTCACACGACACTTGTGTGGAAAGCCCTATGGAGTGGGTAAAGGCGAAGGGCAAAAACAACAAGAGAATTTGAATGCTCCATTACTTTCTGGTCCTCGGCGTTTGGTGACTCTCTTCTCGAAAGGAGACAAAGTGCACCGCTTGAGAGCTGGACGCACACGGCAAAACCCTTTGTTTTGTTCCTGATTTTTTTCCTTACGATTTAATTTATTCTTTTAATCTGGTTCCACTTGGCACACACGGATGGTGCATGGACCTTCCTCCTATCAACGCTGTTAAAATTTTATTTTCGAAAATTTGGGCCAGATATACGATTTCAACGACCTCAAATGTTTGGATCCCAATTGGATTTGGGCCATTTGGATTTGGCCCATAAAAACTAAATATTATGTTAGATTTATGTATATCTCCAAAAGCAAAAGAAAATCAAATAAAAATATATTATGACAAATCTGAAAGAATTCAGAGATTAAGAAAAGAATAATTGGAGATGAGAAGAAAACCATCTAATATATTTTCCTTTGAGTTACAAAAAATTGAATATATGAGAAGAGTAGAAGACAATTATAAAACAATACTACTGCTTGATATATATACATCATCAGCATTTGCAATAAGCTTAATTTTGAAGAAGAATATTTTTACGCTTAAAAAGTTTAATAAACTCTACGTATCACTTTCCTCCATCCTCCTTTTTTTTAAAGTCAATGAGAATGATTCAACTGCCACCTCTCCATTTCAATACGTGGAAAGGTAAACTTTAAATTATTGTTCAATTCAATGGTCATGAAGGAGTTGTGGCTTTCATTGACAGTTGCTGAGGCTCCATGATCTCCAGCATCCACGAGAAGTTGCTACAAGAGAAAAAAAGAATTCTGGAATAGGATGATCTACTTGAAGCTTGGAAAGTAATTGCCGTGTTAAAACCGGGGAGGCAGATACCAAATTTTTTTTAAATGCCCGTTTTCCTCAAACGATCTGCAGGAACCTCATGAATGAGCATTGAAATCTTCAACACCAGTAAATTAAGAAACCATTAACACACAGCTCGTGCAGCTAGCCGCTGACGAAGTCGAAAGTGGTTGTTAGAATTTGTATAATTTTGATGGCTTCCTTGCTTAGAGAAAAAGATTAAGATAATGCTTTCCTCCGCCAACCTCCTGCTTAACTTTTAAAGGCTGGACCAGTAGTTCGTGGAACAAAGCAAGATGGTGAGGTCCCATCTCGGCCAACCACCCCAATAGTATCAGCATATACATATTTTTTTCCCCCTTTTTCTCGATCATGAGGTTGGCAAGACGCAGCTTTCAGGCTCCTTGGGAAGTCAATAGATAAGAAAGGAACAGACTCCAACATCTGAGAGACGGAGAGGAAGAGGAAGAAGAAGGGATGGCGAACAAATTGAAAATGTTCCGAAACACCAACCAGACGCAGAGATTCAGATTCGTGGTGCTTGTAATAGGATGCCTTGTTGTCTCCATGACCTTCATAATGATCTCCAAGCCTCTCGCTTTTCCCAGTTGTGAGTTGTTTTGATTTTTTGGTTATGAGAAATATTTGGTTTGGGTGAAAGGTGTTTTTTTTATACTAATTGTTGATATTATTCCAGTTGGTTCAAAGTTTAGAAGATCAGGACCATCAGGTATTTCTCATGATGTTTTTTTTTTCGTGTGAATTCTATCTTACAATAACAGTTTTAAGATTTCCAATATTCTGATGCATAGATGCGGAAGGAGAGAAACCAGCTCCTAGTTTGAGAGATGATGATCAATCTTCTAAGGAATCTGGTGAGAATCTTTGCTAGATCTGACTCAACTCACGATGGATTTGGAGTATTTATCATGTTTTCTGTTAATCTGTATTCTACCTAAGTCAGCGAAAAGGTCACAGATTTGCTTCGTGTTTCAGAAAAATACCAAGAGGAGAATGATCTCCAAGGGAAGAAGGTGGACTCCGTTACCGATCCAATCAAAGATGAGAAACCGGAAACTGATGAAGCATTCGGTCTGTTCTTGGAATCGGTCGAAGCGTACTGAGCTTTTCATTTTATTTTTTTTTTTTTTTGAACTTCTTCTTCCTGTAACAGAGAGCACGAGCGAAACAGAGGAGGAAGGCACCAAGAATGGGGGCAACTCCGATCAGGATGAAGCACACAGTAGAATGACCTTACCAACAATTTCAAATTACACCATTAATGATCTTGCTCAGGTGGAGAACAAGACCACCACACCCGAGCAACCAGGTACGCCAACAGCCATTGAGGTTCACCATGATACAGAATGTTTTTGCCTGTTTCGACTTTCAACAATTTTATTGCAATTTTAGAAACTGTTAGATCTTGTTTAGCAAGAACTCGTTAATGATTTGATAAATTTGAAATTAATATGGTTTTCGGATCGCGAAGCAGCTCAAGAAATCAGGAATAATGTGGAGAAGAAACTTTCGTGCGAATTCTCCGACCCTCGAGCCGACGTCTGCGAAATGTCCGGCGACATCCGCATCCCCGGCAACTCCTCAGACGTCTTCTTCGTGGACTCCAGCGAGCGCAACGAGGAGTTCCGGTTCCGCCCCTACGCCCGCAAGGGCGACGCCTCCGCCTTCAGCCGCGTTCGCGAGCTGACTGTCAAAGCCGCCGGAACCACGGCGCCGCAATGCACCGTGACGCATGCCGTCCCTGCCGTCGTCTTCTCCGCCGGCGGATACACCGGCAACCTCTTCCACGACTTCACCGACGTGCTGATCCCGCTCTTCCTCGCCTCCCGCCACGTTCACGGTGAGGTCCAGTTCGTGGTCAGCGACCTGAACCCCTGGTGGGTCTACCGCTACCTCCCTGTCTTCGAGAAGCTCTCCAAGTTTCCGGTGATCGACTTCGACAAGGACAAAGAGGTGCACTGCTTCAGCAAGGCCGTCGTCGGCCTCCGGGCGCACAAGGAGCTCAGCATCGACCCTGCGCGCGCCCCCAACGGCTACTCCATGGTCGACTTCGCCAAGTTCCTCAGAGAAGCCTTCTCCTTGGAGAGAGACTCCATCTCCAACATCGAAGACCTCGCCGGGAAAAAACCCAGAATCCTCATCATAGCCAGGAAACAATCCCGAGCGTTCACAAATCCACACGAAATAGCTCAATTGGCGGATCAGCTAGGATTCGAAGTGACCGTCAACGACGGCGACGTGGGCTCCGACGTGGGCCAATTCGCGAGGCTAGTGAACTCCATGGACGTGATGGTGGGCGTGCACGGTTCCGGCCTCACCAACCTGCTCTTCCTGCCGCCCAACGCGACGGTGATCCAGGTGGTGCCGTGGGGAGGCCTGGAGTGGATGGCGATGCTGGATTTCGGAGATCCGGCCAAGGACATGAAGCTCAACTACGTGCAGTACAGCATCGGCATAGAGGAGAGCAGTCTGATCTTCCAATATCCGAGGGATCACCCGGTGTTCAAGGATCCCATGTCCATCCACAAGCAAGGCTATCCCTTGATGAGGTCCACCTTCATGGACAACCAGAACGTGAAGATCGATATAAAAAAGTTCAAGAACGTGCTGTGGAAAGCACTGGAGCACATCATCCAATAGGTAGCAGAATTCATGCCCAGGCGATTTGTTTTTTGTTTATTATTCGATCAGTTTAATTATTCTTCTCGTCGATCGACTGATAATGGTTCAGAGTTTTTAAGAGCTTCTGTAATTAAAGTGGTGTCGACTCTGGTGTCAGAATGGCATATAGATTCAAACATTTTTACACGCTTATGCAAACTGATCTGGATCTCTATTTGCTTCTTCAGGAATGTTACTTCGCTTTCAAGAACTTGAATGAGAAGATGGATTGTGCAGATTTTTTTTATTTTGCAATGTTTAAAATTATTAGACGTTTAAATGAATACTATTGATTGGGGTATTAAAGCGATGGAGAAAAAGAAAGAAAGTGAGAGAGGGAAAATTTTCGTTGGGGTTTTAAGACTGAAAAAGAAAGAAAGTGAAAATAAATATTCCTTCTAGAACCATGTGAAAAAAATTTTAAAATTAAAAAAAAAAAGGTTGTCTTATTAAATGATCTAGTACGAGTAGCACATATAGTGGACCCTTCATCTTCTCCTCTCTTCTGAATCACTTTCCCTTTTGTTAATGTCCATGGGGACACTGCCACAGCAATAAAAAAAAACTGGTCAATTCTACCATTTGCATTATTGCATAGTTGCAATCTGCAACTTGCAAAGCTGAATCACGAGAATAGCAAGTTGAAAACGAAATGAGCAGAAGGAAAACAAGTGGTAGGCAAACCACAACAGCCAGAGCCAGCCTCTACTGCTTGATGTCATTGAATAAGGCTACAGACAAGCTTCCACCAGTTCACCTCTCAGTATTCTCAGCGTGCATTAAGCACTAAGCAGAGAAAGAATCGTAGACGACGACAAGACAGTGACACAGGATGGACACAAGATATAATTACTCCTTGCCATGGCGAGATTGGTCTCGAATTCAGAGAAATAGTGACTAGATCAGATGCTGTACTGCACTCTTCCAATCGTTTGATGAGAGAGAGGTTACTGTGTCATCTCTTTGGCAACTCCTGGACACCAAACCTTTTGAGTTCGTCATGCACAAAGATTAGTCTTCCAACCTGTTTACTTGGGAGGGCGGAAAGTATATTAGTGGTTCAACTTTCCTTTATATGTATCCATCCATCGTTTACTTTTATAACTTTTTAAGAGAGGATGGATACTTTATCCATCAGCGGATCGTTTTCTCCCAAAAACCTGTCCCTCCGAAATCGGG
>JBBMKF010000046.1:3525647-3539657 GCA_037834155.1 Curcuma caesia | reverse complement strand
GAAGGTGTTTGAATAACTCACAGAGGATTCACCACTCCTTGAAAAATGAGACGTATACCCTGTGGTCGCTTGTCAGGATTGTTATTAAAAGTCTTTGGCCAAAACATTACATGTTAAGAGTACGACACTCTTGGACACATGTACAAGTAACTTGAATCCAAAGGACAAGAAAGTAGCTTGGGCTAGGTGTGACGTAGTCAGCCTAATGGGGGGCGACACATAGATCATGTCCTGAACCAAGTGGGTATAAGACGGTGAAAAGAATGAGACATATTTAATTGGAGCTATTGAAGGGTTTAGAAGATGTTCTGTAATCAATCGTTAATTTTTCGATCAATTGAGGGTCATGATGCACTACTAGGTGTCACTCATAATCGTTCCGTAATTAATGGTTAATTATAGACGGCCAACATAACCGAGAACTTATTGGGTCACACGCATTACAAGTTCTTTGAAAGACTTAAAACGAGTTTGAGAATTGAATTCTCAGAATGAGAAAAATAAAGTCTGGTTGGAATGAACAAAGGATAATATGATGGAATTTGTCTTATGAAGATAAAATGAATGAAACTAATTTCGTTCAAATCAGAGGTTGTTTGGTTAGCGAACCAAATGATTCGATTTTGAACTAAATTGAATCACTTTGGTTTGGTTCACGATGGAAGAGATTTTGGCAGAATGGATGCGATGAGGAGTTTCGTCTTGGGAAGACGAAACAAACAAATGGTTTGGGTTAAATCGAAGTTTGTTTGGTTAGTGAACCAAGCAAACCAAAACAAACCCAATTTGCTACAGTACTAATCTGAACTGAACCCGGTCTAAGTCCAAACCCTAAGGCTACAGTACTAATCAGAGAAGTATAGAATGCAGCGGAAAAATAAAAGATACAAGGAAAGAACACGCAGATATTTACTTGGTTCACAGCTATAGGCTGCTACTTCAAGGCCTACGATCAAATGATCGTTTTCGACGAACAATCAACTATATAACTCCCCTCTTACGAAAGGGAGTTAGCGATTACAAAATATAGAATCAGTAACAACGCTACTGACCTAATGAAATTAAGCATAAAATGAATTTACCGACAAAGTGAAGATATCAAATTCTGGTGCAGCTCTTCGGTGTTCTGACGACGTTCCTAGTTGATGCTTCACGTACAGACGGTTGTCGCTTAAGTGTAGAATGATGCATCAAGGGCACTCCTTCAAGGTTCTTTTATTAGGGTATCTAGGCGCTTAGAAGCCTTTCCAAGTACCTCCACGCTGTTCGTCGATCCACTATCGGCGTTGCTGACTCGACATTTTCAGGTGCTTGTATCCCTTTTCGAGTGCCTCTATATTGAGTAAAGGTTTCGGATGAACCTTGACTCCGCAACGCCTTATCCAGATCGAGGCTCTTGGAAGCTAAGATGTCCCAACCACTAAGACTCTACCACCTTACTACTTCGCTAGTCCCGTTCTACTGATGTCCAGTCGCCTCATCCGGGTGCCTGGATCCAGATAAGAGCGCCTGAAACACAAAGTTTCAGTCCCTCTTTTCTTGCATTACAATTTAGCACAAAACCAAAAACTAATAGGAAAGTGCAACAATTTCACAACTGTTTTGGTCTTGACTTCGAATTTTCAATAAAATCCTGGGTCAGATCGATGCCTACTGTTCCTCTTGCCGGGAACACGCTCTCACCCACTCCATTCGGGAGAATTTATCTGTTGTCAACCAAGTCCTCTAGACTCGTTGGATTTCTGCTTAACCTTGATCCTCGACCCCTAAGATTTCCACTACTAGACATCTAGTTTACCTGACCTATCTAAACTTCCACCACTAGACATCTTGTCTACCTGACCTACCTAAATTTCCACCGGGTCCACTTGATCTGGCAAGTCTTCCTGCCTAGTCCTCCAGATCAGGACTTCCCGCCTAGTCCTCCAGATCAGGACTTCCCACCTAACCCTCCAGGTTATGTTTGCCTAGCCTTTAGCTGGGACTTCTACTACCTAGTCTCCATTATGACTTCCACTGCCTAGTCTCCACTAGGACTTGCCTGTGCCAATCCTCAACTAGGACTTTTCTGTGCTATCTACACATTTTAATCAGCTCATCAGTAAACATCATACACTTAACTTGAACCTTTTGTCATGATCAAAATCAAGGTTTGATCATCTGATGCTCCATACACCAACAAATTCTAGACAAGAAGTAGAAAATAATTAAATTTAAAGAATTGAGAAACAAAAATAGAGAATTTGATATAAAAATAATAAAATAGAGTATCAAAGAATAATCAAAATCCTTATCAAAAAATAATAAGATTGATTAACTTATAATTCCAATAGTCAAAACATAATTCTTTCAAAAAATCTTTTAATCCACAGTTCCTTATCGTTAAATTTGGATCGAAACCATAATTGAACTATCTAGAAACGGATCAATTACGATATTGAACTGTCCAACTTGGTTAATAGATAATTGACCCATTGACCCAGTTACACTTTTATTGCCAAGTCTAATTCAAATTGAGTCCATGCAATTTTCGCATTTTATGATTAGTTCCTTATACTCTAACTATAAGTTATCTATCAAAGAAAGAAAGGTCCCTGTGATCTAGTTAGAATAGATTTATTATAAGAGGTAAATCTAATATTTCTTATCACGTAAAGGGCATTTGGTCTAGTGGCATGATTCTCGCTTTGGGTGCGAGAGGTCCCGAGTTCAATTCTCGGAATGCCCCTTTTAATTATTCAGTTCTTTTGGCAACTAAAATTCAGCTAATTTTGGCGAACAATAAATCAGTCATAATAATAGAAATAATAAAAAGAAACAAACTTTTGGTGAACAGCCCCTATAGCTCAGTGGTAGAGCGTCAGTCTTGTAAACTGAAGGCCTGTAGTTCGATCCTGCATGGGGGCATTTATTTAACTTCACTAAGTCTTTTTTTTTTGCAGAAGAAAAAGAAAATGATTTAAAAGACACTCTCATATTTATTTTTTTGGTACATCATATAAATTTTTAAGACTTAATTCTATTAATTTTATAAAATTTATCCCATTATTTTACTAAAGTAAAATAGGATATAAATAAGAAATAATAATTTTAATTTATCTAGTTTGAATTTCTAAAATTTTCAAGTCATCTTGCCTTGCATATGTAAATTTAAAATATAATATACACATCAAATATAAAAAAATATAAATTATCAATAATAGATTGACATATAAATATAATTATAAGCTCCAATACTTAAACTATTAGAATTAGAATTATCAAATAATATTTAAAATATTCAAAATTTATTTTCTTTTAAAATTAAGCATATCAATTAAGATATGTTATGAATAATGTGTATTTCATCAAACAATCGATATGCTAATAAATTATTTTTGAATTGACTAAAAGTTATCAATCCAATGAATAGTCAATATGCTTAGATATCATTGTGTTTGTGGTCAATCCAAATATTTAAACATAAAAATAACTTATTATTTAATTTACTAAATTTTTAATTATTGTTTTAGTTTGTCTTATTATTTTTTAATTATACAAATAAGTGTGATTCAAAGAACACCTTTACATTTGGATTAAATAATTATCGACAAAAATACTTAAATATGTATTTAGAACTAAAATTAAAAGAAAGATGTCCAATAAAAAAAAAATCTGACTAATGTGTCTTTTAATTTAATATTATAATATATAAATAAATTAAAATTGATATCATTAATAAAAATTTGAATAATTGTGTTTAAAAATGATTGACTTCAAACTCAACTAAAGGTTAAGTTTTACTATATTGCTTGAATGATTCATAGTCGTCATTTGATTGAAATTTATAGGATGTGTTATCGTACTTATATTTTATATACATTTTTTTCAAATGGAAATGGAAGAGTGATTTTTTTTTAAATATTTGATAAAAATATATGATTTTAAAAGGGGAGTATTTCAAACCTTGGAAGTTTTTATACTTTATTACATCTTAAAGTCAATAAATTTAATATCATCAAATTTCAAATTCAAAATTATCTTCTCCTATCTTTTTTGAGACGAGATGAACTTTCTTCCATTTGAATGCCGACAAGAAGTAGAAAATAATTAAGTTTAAAGAATTGAACAATAATTAAGTTTAAAGAAGTGAGAAACAAGAGAATTTGATATAAAAATAATAAAATAGAGTATCATATTAATAAAATTTAAAGAATAACGATTAATTAATCATAGTCCTTATAAAAAAAAATGATAAGATTGATTAACTTACAATTCCAATAGTCAAAACATATATACTTCTTTCAAAAAAAAAAAAATTTTAATCGACAGTTTCTCATGATTAAATTTGGATCGAAATCATAATTGATCTAACTAAAAACGGATCAATTACAATATTGAACTGTCAAACTGGGTTAATAGATAATCGACCCACTTACACTTTTATTGCCAGGTCTAATTCAAATTGAGTCCATGCATTTTTCACATTCTATGATTAGTTCCTTATATTCTTTAACTACAAGTTATCTATAATAGAAAGAGAATTACCTGTGGTCTAGTAGTAAATATTTATTATAACAAATAATTTAATAATCATTAATTTGTAAAGGGCATTTGGTCTAGTGGTATGATTCTCGCTTTGGGTGCGAGAGATCTCGGGTTCGATTTTTGGAATTCTTCTCTCTTTGTGTATTTTATTCTTATGGCAACTAAAATTCAGCTGATTTTGGCGAACACTAATAATAACGAGAATTGAAAAAAAAGATAATTGAGAAAAACTTTATATTGTTTGTTGTTATATTTTTTGACAATTTATCAAAACACTTTGTGTAATTGAAAATGATTTAAAAGCCCTCGGGGCATAGCTGAGTTGGTTACGACGTAGCAGACTTGCAGAAGAGGGCAAGGGTTCGAATCCTGACGAAGCCAGGTAATACCCTCCTGCGTCGTGACCAACTGTAGTTTCTCAATTTACCTCCTCACAGATGGTCGTGGGGCCGTTAAAATGGCGGATCCACCTTTTGCAAAAGAAAATGATTTAAAAGACACTTTCATATTTATTTATTTTTTGCCAACAAAAGCTCTTCTTCGAATACGGAGATGCAAAGTGTTGTATAAATTTTTTTTACATTAGTTTTTTTTTCATAAAAATATTAAATTATTTATATTTAAAAATTTGTTTAATAATCATAATCATCAAAATCTTAAATTTGAAAAGGCCAAGCTTATTTACTCAATGAACTTGCAAAATGGCTTACAAAATGTTTTCCTCACATGAACCAATCTCTTTTACATGAACCAATCTCTAATCTATCCATCTACATGTAGAAAATTTTATCATTTATCAATCATTTGTATAAGAGATTGTATAAAAAGATATGAATTATTTGTATTAGCACAACAAGTGATTCAAGTATTATATGTTTCGTATTCTAATTTGAAACGTGACAAAAATAATTGGTAGACTATTTGTAAAACCAAAGCACATAAAAAGATTGAAGAACGTTAGGAAGACATTGCATATCAATAAGGGGAATTTAAGAATACATTTCAGATAGAAAAATATATTATTTTAACATTACGAGATCCTAACAAAATAGTGATAAATATGGATGTAAGTGAAATTAATGAGGATGAATCTGACGATGACGACGACGATGAGAATGTCAATGAAAATAAGGACTTTGATATTATATAATAAAAAAATGAGAAGATCTTTTAAAAATGATAATGTATTTTTATGAGTAAATTTAATTTTAATCGGCACATTTATATAACTCGTTGCTTACTTAATTGTCTATATATATACTGTCTTATTATTAAATATTGATGATTATCTATTAATGCACTATAGTTTTTCTTATAAGTCATTACAGGTGACATTATTTACGTATTTGATTTTGCACATGTATTAATCTGTTAGCAAATATGGTAAGTTTTTACATATTCCTCATTATGTAACAAATATTTATTACTTTATCTCATAACAATTTTGGTTGACAGTTTCGACGTGGTGGCCATAGATGGAGTACTCCTGGCCAGTTTGCTTCGGCACCTGACACTGTCCCTACGTCCCACCCTAATTCAGTAGGACCATCATATGCATCTTCGTCGGATTCGTCACCATTGCAATCTCTAGGTCGTTCGCCCAAACAGTCTATTACTGAGTTGCAAGTATTCGAGAGTATATAGTTCATTACGGAGATTCGTAAGTATTTAAAAATTTAATATTTTTTATTCTAGCTAAAAATAAGGTCTTATACTTTTTAATGATATGTTTTCCTACATAATGATTTTCTTATCAATTTTATGAATATTCACTTTTCATCTTATGTAGTTTATTTAACAATACTTGTTTGAAATTTTATGATAGATTTCAAAATTTTGTACATGTTATTCGCAAGAACAATAAAATTATGAATAATCATTGGGGAGGGGCTTCAATTACATATACCAGCACTCCAGCACCCACAAAAGAATTATAGTTGAACGAATTTAAGGTATATATTCCCTTTAGTTAATATATCAAATTAAAATGCATATATAATCAATTATTTTTTAAAAATTTTAACGGGCATTCAATTGGAACTCATTTGAAGAATTGAAAATAAAGAGAACTTTTAAGAGAAAATTATGGGGATCACATTCCACATGTATTCAATCATGCAAAAACTAGGGGGAGCCATCGTGTACCACTGAAAAAAAATTGAGCTAGGATCGCCGATTTTTGGCAAATCGAGGAGAGTAAACAAAGGAGTCATTAGAATAAAGCAAATCAAACTTTTAATTATGGAGACTCATCTACAACGTATGCGGGAGACTCAATTAATATTGATGAATATACACATAAATTGATAAATTTTTTATAAATTAATTTTAAAATATTACATTATTTCTAACAATGTATTTTTTAGCTAAGGAAATGGGGATGGAGCCACTATTTATAGATACTTTTACCCGCACATTTCAAAAGAAAGATAAGACTTGGAGGGGAGATAGAGCTAGAGCTATTAAGGTTTGGATTAAACTTGTATCTTAATTTCTAACTTAATTAGATTCTAATAGTTATATACCTACTCTATCTAACTTATTAAATGTGTTTGTATTATAATACAGGAAAAATATGATGAGCTAGAGCTAGCATAAAGAAGTTCAAGTGCTAAGGATAACAATGATGGATTTAAGCCCTTTGTTAGGAATGATCTGAATATCTGACATATCTTCTTCCACCCCACTAGCAGTAAAGGCATAGATAGAAAGCCTAACTGATGAGGTTATCAATTTTAAGGGCATAATTTTGCAAAGGATTGAAGAAATGAGAGAAATGCACTGACAACAGTATTTCATAATGCAACATCTTCAGTTAAGCTCTTTTCCGAGTCAGATTCCTCTTGGTTCTGGTGATGACGGTGATGATGATGATTCTTTATAAGACTAGTTGTGTATAATTTTGATTTTTCTCACAATTAGTGTTGCTCCACATTTTTATTTTATTTATAAACTATTTATTTTTTATTATTGATTAATACTATTATTTTATTTCGAACAGGGTTGGTGAGACCAAGGATGTCAGTGAAGTAAGTATTTACATATTATAGTTAATTTATACAAAATGATACTTTTTATATTTTATTTTCTGATATAAGAAAAGAAGAAGAAATATGGACAGATCAGAAAGTGGAGTAGAAAGTATCTTCCAAGGACGATGTCGTGGACGATGATATTTTTTGTATCTGGTCATCGTTTTGAGACTTTATTATCTGTTGTTTTGATTTGGATATGTTGATGTATTATTATATATGTTTAATTTGTTTGTTTTAACTTAGTACTATGATGACTTGTTTAGAATGATGTTGTTGATTTGTTTGTTTAGATTGATGTTGTAATGATTTGTTCGTTTAGAATGATATTAGATATGTTGCATGTTGAATTGTTTATTTGTTTTGAATGATATTAGATTGGTAAATGTGAATTGTTTTATAATGTTGTTGTTAAGTATTGTGTATATGTAAAGTTGAAGAATGAAACAAGGTTAGGCTAATTTATGTAAACATGATTGGAGAATGAAATAGGTAGGTGTTGGGAAAAAATTTTGTGTTTTGCGATGAATTTTGTGACAAATACGATTTCAGCACAAAAGTATCATAAAACACTGTATATATCAAAACTTTAGCGATGAAATCCTTTTTTCATCACCAATTTGACGACGAAACCTATTTTCATCACAAAATTAGCGACGGAAAAAGAGTTTCATCACCAAATTGGTGACGAAAATAGGGTTGTCATCGCCAATTGGGCGACGTAAATAGGTTTCATCGCCGATTAGGTTTCCTCATCGATTTGGTGACGAAAAACTATTTCGTCTCCAAATCTCACCCATTTTCTAATTAGTCGACAATCTGCAACGAATAATTTTTCATCCCTAATTGGCGACGAAAATATATTTTTATCGCAGAGTTTGCGACGAAAAATATATTTCATCACAGATTAACGATTATTGAATTTTGTGATGAAAACAGTTTCATTGCAAAGTTGCAACAAATTTAGTGATGAAAATTGAATTTATCACAAAATTTACAACGAATAAATATTTTTTCATCGCAAAATTTGGTAATGAGCTATTACCCACGAAAATTTTTTCGTCGCCAAATATTTTCGCAAAACACCTAAATATTTATAGTGTTTGTTTGATAATATATTTAATAGAGATTGATCAAGGTTGACCTAGTTATGAGAGAAGTCTAATCAAATCAAGGTTGGCCGGATTATTAGTAAAGAGAGAAATCTAGTTAAGTCAAAGTTGAACGGATAACTACCAAAGAGAAAAGTCCAAGTAGGTCAAGGATGACCGGATGCTTAGCAAGAGGAAAACTTTAAGTGAGTGAATCTTAGATAGTGAGAAGTCTTGGAGAAGTAAACATCAAACAAAAGGGAAATCCTAAGAAAGTGAATCTTAGGTAATGAGAAGTCTTGGAAGAGTGAACTCTAAGCAAATGTGACCAAAATAAGGTTTTCGATAGATCATGCACAGTTAACCAGACCAATGTATTTGGTAAATCAAAGAACAATATTTTGCAGTACTACTTCTATCATATTGAGAGGCATTGAGGATGTATCCCGGTTGGGACAACCTTAGGCGTTGATCCGACTGAAGAAACTAATGAAGGTTTATAAGTTGAGATCATACAGTCTAAATTATCAGATGATCTATGCATGCATAAACTGTTCTAACTTTGTTTTACAGGATTACTATTATATATTGTGCTTACTTTGTTTTACAGAGAAAATAAAGTTCTTTATAAATTTAAGGGTTCGGTCGACCTATCAAAGAAGGAAATAATTGTTCAGTCACTAATCATCAGGTCAACTGAACCCATATAGAAAGCATGATCGAATAAGATATGATCTATTCAGCAATGAAATATCATTTGTCAGTCGATCGATAAAGTATGGTAAGATCAGATCGGATGAGAACGAATCGAGCATGCAAGGAAAGTCGAAGGTCCAATCACTTGATAAAGAGGTTCAGTCGACACAAAGGATCAATCGATCAAACAATCAGATAAAGGCTATAAAAGAAGCTTTGGGATCCAGGCTTAAAATCAATTCTAACTCTGATCTTCTCACATTGCTGTGCAATTCAAGAAAAGTAATGCCACTACTACGATAAGAGGCACTCTGACAACCTACTGTTGGGATACAATCAAAGTCCCACATTGAAAATATATAGAAAAGTGTTGGTGTAATCAACCTCAGGTTAAAGTTGACCAAATTAACCAAACTCGGTCTAAATCGAGTTGGGTTTTGGTGTTTGATTAATATATTGGTTAGGTGTCAAGTAGGTCCAGGTTGAACTGATATTTGATGATGTAAAGTCCAAGTGAGTCATGGAGGATCAGACAGTTGGCACGAGACGAGAAGTCCAAGTAGGTCACACCTATAAAACAGAGAAACAAGCCCGAGAGGATTGTCTTCACGCGGAGAACCTAGCAGCCTGCAGGGAAGAAGAGCTAAACTGCGTAAGGGCATAGCTAGCGCGCGAACAGTCTGAGTCCCGGCGGGAAATAGAACAATTGCACAGGTGATTAGCTGAGGCGGAGGCCAGGGAGAACCAGCTTCAATCTGAGTCTAAAATCGCATTGGCTCAGCTAAGGGAGAATACCTTGTCCGGCCTGCAGGCGATACATGCTGAGCTAACGGGAATCTCCTCAGCAGCAAAAGGAGGCATGGTGGGTCAACATCAACCCCAACCCGGATCCAAGGCCTTCAGTGATTTACTGGCCCGACGGTCAGGAAAACTAGTGGAATTGGGCTTTAAAGGCGCGGTTCGTCAATTCTTGAAGTCGAGACTCATTGCCCGGGGAACAGACTTCAGTTTCCTGGACCTCCGACGAGTGTGGCAGGATCTGCCCTCCTCCGTGAGGGAACGATTCTCAATCGCGCTCGGATTCTCTCCAGACTCCAGAGTAGGTGAGGACTCGAGCTTGGTCGTGGCAGTGCATCAGCCTGGGACTTCCATCCATGGCCAACCGAGTGAACCTCCTTTCAGGGCCGACCTTGGCGAAGGAACTATCCCAGACGTGGCAGTCGGTAATCCTAGTGAGCTTACCACACCACTCCCAATCGACCTCCTTGCAGCCCTTGTTGGGGTTGCGGGTGAAGGCGCCTCCTATCAAGCCGTTACGCCAATTAGGCTTAACCCAATCGAGGAGTTCAGCGAGGTGGAAGGAAAGGATGTTCTGAGCTAACTAGCTTCTCCTCCCTAGGGTTAAAATCATTATGTAAAATGAAATATATTCATCTCCAGGACTGTGTAATGAGCCTCCTACACATATATTGCCTACTTCCCGCGTGTTGTTCGTTGATTATCACTTAGTCGCCGTACCAAAAATTTTAAAGGACCTGGGTTGAAGTGTCCCGAGCCATTTTGGCCCCATGGCCTACATTTGCCGGATTTGCCCCAACGACTCGGAGTCGCTTTTGGCCCGGGCGGGGCATAGTTGCTTCATCATATGGGCCCGAACATTTTTAGAGAAAAAAAAGCTGAGCCACCCTCTGTAGGCCGAGCTGCGTAGGTTGGTAAATCATGTTCAACGAGGCCAGATTTGAAGAGATCAAACGCCTCCCAGTAATGATAGGTCACACCTCCCCATTAATGGTGACTGACGTATAATCGCGGCGTTACATATCCACAATTTTCTGATGTTCGCCACGTGTTTGATTCGAGGATAAATGACGTGCACTGCAGGGTGAGAGAGAGAGAGAAAAAAATATGATTAGAAATGATTAGTGGCACGGTTCATTGGGAACAGTGGATGGGAAACCGTCGTTATCGAACAATCACCCTTATGACACGTAAGTCCTACTGAGGTTTTTGGCGCGGGCTATAAAAGAAGGCGCCGCATAACATTCCATGTTCCTCACTCACTTTTCCAATCTCCCGCTCTCACTCTCCTTCGTGTATTCGCTCCAGTACTCTCCTCCGTGTGTTCGCTCTGGTGTCTCATCGCCGATGAGTTCTTCTACCTCCCATCATGTCGGACGAACAATTCTGGTATGATTCGATTCACACCACTTGCACTTCAGCGACAATCTCCGAACTGCAATCAGAACGTAAGCTCCCCGTCGATCTTTCGGTCCTCCTTCCCACCCCAGAGGACCGGGCTCATGAGCCTCCCCCCAATTATATAACTTGCTTTCAAGGGCAAGTGGAGGCGGGGCTCAGGTTTCTTGTTCATCCTTTCTTCCATGAGGTAGTCCACTTCTTCTGATTTAACCTATCTCAGTTGGCTCTCAATTCGTTCTGTATCCTCTACGGGACCGTAATAGTCTATCGTTTATATGAGATTCGGTTGGACGTCCAACTATTCCACTCTCTCTACTGCCTGCGCTCAAGCGAGCGAGGGATTTTCCACTTTACTGGTCGTCCCGGCCTTAAGTTTCTGGATGACCTCCCCTCCTCCAACAAGGGCTGGAAGTGGTATTTTTTCTATGTAAAGCCTCCTCAGCCTTTCCCCTCAATGTCTCCTTGGACCTTTGAGCTACCCACCTTGCCCTCTTTCAGCCAATATAGGTCTTCTAGTATTTACCTAGAAGCGAGCGAGCTTCTGAGCGAATTAAAATTTCGCGTAAATTGCCTCGTGGAGACTGAGGGGTTGCTGTTTCGAGCAGGGCTGAGCTAGAATCGTGTCCTCTTGGGGGATAGCCTACGTAAGCCCTTCATCTTCTCTAGCACTGTGTCCAAGACTGACTAACTGTGTCGTCGATTTACAGATAACATCATGCTAGACGCCTCGATGAATGAGGCCTTGATATGGAACCCTGCGGCAGTGCAAGAGATATGAGCTGATGATGAAGACTCTGCTTTTCCCGCAATCAAGATAACTCCAGCCTCTCCTTTAGCCGCCATTGACCCCCTTGCAGTGGCTCCGTCGAAGGAACCTGCAGAAGGGGCATCTGCACCCCTCTCTCCTGTCCCGCAGGAACCCACAGGGGAGGCATCTGCACCCCGTCCCCTATCTCTCAAGATGAAGACACTGAGGCTGATCAGGTGTTAACTTGGGATCCCGCATCCTTCGGGAACCTATGGACGGATGAGGCAAGCACTCCCCTGCCTGAGAAGACCTCTTAGCCAGCTTCGCTAAGCCAACCGGCTTCTCCAAGCCAGCCGACTGAATCAATAGGGTCGGCTGGGCTGGTATCCGGGGCTTCCGGAGCTTCCGAGGCTCCATTGCCTTGGGAAACACTACCCGCGCCTGTAGAACGGGCGACGGGAGCCTCTGGCTAGGATTAGCCCTCCTGGGAGGTAGAAATGCATTAAAGGGGCCCTGCCGCAAGCCTTGAAGTTGCACCTGAGTTGCCCAAGAACAGAAGAAAAGACCAGTCTTCTGAAGTTGGACCAGGCAGTGCCGAGACATCGCGCTCCCAACACCCTAAAGCGCAAAATGTCGAGCCGACGGTGGAGGGTGAAGGAGCCAACCAATCCCTCCATGTTAGCAGTGGATCCTCTGTTCCTGGCCTAGAAGCCAGTGCTAACGCCTATTCCCCTGAAAGTGAAGAGGAGCGTGAGTTTGGGGTGATGACTGCTGACCAGCTGGGCAAGTACCAGATCAAGGTCCTTCCCAAACTGGACCTGATAGCACTCAGCTCCCGGCTCTTTGAGTCATGCATAAAGGTGGGCAGTCTACTCTTCCAGTTTCTCTTTTTCTTACCACTTTTAACTTATTAATGATGACTTAGGCTGACATGGAGCATCTAACTTTGCATAAACTCCTGGCCCACGTCAATCCGGAGATAGCCTCATCTTCACTGACCTCCTTGGACAGAGAGTTAGTAGCAGCTCGGCAGGAGACACAACAACTTAAATCCGAGTTGCTGGAGGTCCAGACGGCAAAGGAGGTAGCCGAGGTTGAGGTCGAGAAATGGGAGAAACGCTCCCGAGATCAAGAGGCCACCATAAAGGAGTTAAAGGAAGAGTTGGCCTGGCAGAAGAGTCTGGTCAAACGAGCGGACAAGAAGGAGAAAGAGGCACAAGAATCCCTTCAACGGATCGAGCACCTTCTGTCCAGCAAGGAAGGAGAATTATCCCAATCTGCGTCGCAGTTGGCTCAGTTGCAAGAAGATGCGCGCCAAGAGCAAGAGCGGCTAGGCAACATGTTGGCCGAGGCTCAGGCTAGGGAGCTTCAGCTTGACTCAGAGCTGAAGGCCTCTCAAGTTGCCCTGGATGCGGCCAGGGTTGAGCTAACTGCCCACATGGCTGGGGTGGAAGGGCGCTTGGTTGAGGCAAGAAAGATCGTCTTGATGTCTCCCGAGCTATCGAAGTTACTAGCCCATCGCTTCGGGAAGATGCTGGAGCGTGGCTTTCAAGGCGCTCTACGCCAGCTTGGAGAGGCCAAAATTATTCACCGTGGCCAAGACCTTAGCTGCCTGGACACTAAGCAGATTTGGGCAAAGGTTCCCAAAGCTGAGAAAGAAGGGATTCCTGCAAATGTCTTGTCCGCTTTGCTCGGCTCGGGGGCAAGGGGTGCTTCC
>JBBMKF010000046.1:3438428-3458894 GCA_037834155.1 Curcuma caesia | reverse complement strand
AATAAAAAAAATCTGAAATTTTGAGAATAAAGATGAAATATGAAGATAATTCACAAGTGACATAACAAGTCTAAAATTTTTAATTTTTTTAATGTGAACTGTCAAGATTACAAGTTTACAATAGGAATCATTGATAAGAAAATAAGAAATTAATAGAAGCATAAAAAAGAAGATTTGATAGGGAAATGAGGAAGGTGATACCTTTAGGTCTTAAGATCATCAAAAAATCTGTAACAAAAGATTTTAATTCTGATTGTTCCTCTCCTTGCACCCCTTGTGATGACCTCAGAAATGTCTTGAGAAGAGAAAACAAGCTATCAAATGAGTAAACTATTTGAAGTTGGGCAAAATAGGTTATTAGGTTAATAAGGAAGGAAGAAAACGAATATAAAGAAATTAATAAATTAGAGTTTTGAGAATTGAGAAATATTAAATATATTGGAATCATACCAAAATCTTTATGAAATCCAATGACCATGCCAAATCTCTACAAAATTCAATAAAGATATTTTAATAATTTTTTATTCTCTCAAAATATATAAATATATATAATAATTGATATATTAAAAAATTGGGCCCCAATAAAATTGGGGCCCTAGGCATAGGCCATTACCTAAAGCTGACCCTGTATGTACGATGTCCATTAATCATGACAATCCAATATCCTCTTCCACGAACTCTAGTTAGCTCTTCAAAATCTATTGAACCAATATATTTTTCACAAGCGAGCAAGGATTCGAACTAATATAGTGTAATGACTACAGAATTTAATGCACTTCTTCTTCACAATAGAACATGACGCCTAGTTCCACGCACTCCATCTATGAATATTGTGAGCTCTAAATAAATATTTCTTCTTAAACATTGAGTTGATGATTCTCTTGAACGATATAAAGTTTGATTTGTAGTCAATTGATTTAGTCAACAACTAGGTATTGACTTCAATGACGTACATCTTTAACTCAATCATCAAAATCACATTGGTCATATTATTATCGGTAGTTGTTAATTCTAATTGGCATGTATGATAACTAAATGTTTCTAATGCATTTCTTCATAGTCATCTTGGGGAAGCTATATTTATGGAGCAACCATTTGAGTTCATCTATCCACAATTCCCAACTCATGTTTATCAACTCAAGAAATTAATCTATGGTCTTTGCTAAGCTCATTGTGCATGATTTCATCATTTATCTAAGTAGTTATTAGCAAGAACAAAGCCAAGAAAATCATATAGGAGGGGAGGGGGCGATTTTTTTTAGATAATCAATTATCAAAAAAATAAATATAGTAATTATTGATATGAATACACGAAATAATAATACTTTCTATTTAGACACGTATATTCTAATTTTTAATGATAACTTAACTTATTACAATAAAAAATTATTAAAATGCTATAATTTAAACTAACTTACCCAAAAATAGGAGAAACACGTGAAATTCCAAAATAAAGCTATAATTTAAAATAACTTACATAAAAATAAGAACAACAACAAGTACAATTTCAAAATTTTCATTTCTTCATCCATAATATAAGTATGTTCTATAGCAATAAAACCTAACTTTGATCATTATAATATAATTAGTAAGATACAAAATAGATATAAATACCATTATTTACTAATTTATTTATTATGTTTATCCATTTTAAGTCGGACTCAATATTTTTCATAATTTTAAATTCATCAATAATTGATTCAACACTGAAAGTTTGAGCAATCTCTTTTGCAATGTAAATCAGTAATGAACTAGCTAAAAAATTATTTTCCATCTTAATCCGCAATTGCATCTTAACAATTTTCGTAGATGAAAATGCATGTTCCATAGTTATAGTAGAAATTGGAAGAGTCAAAATAAATATAATCAATTGATCTACAAGATAGTAATTCTCTGTCTTTTTTGTCTGCGACAATAATTGACACAATTCTGTAAGTGTTGACATATTCTAAAATTACTAATCGTGCTAAATGTCGATCTCAAAAAGGTCCAACTGATACTTGATATGCAACTTTTCTTGACTTGTAAAATCATCAGGATAAAAATTTTCAATAAGTTTGCAAATATAATTGTTATTGAATGATTTGTATCTATGTCTTGAATCCAAAGTTGAGCTGAATGAGAGCAATTCTATTATATTTTCATCAAATTAATAATTCATCTCTTATAATATTGAATCTATAGTGCTAATGAATATATCAATTCGATAATGATGCTCTAAGATAGCATTTCCTTTACTCAGTCACCCTTTATTTGATCAACGAGTAGCTTACTTGTCTGATACATCTATCTCATGTTTATCATAAAAGCTCTTCACATTGTCAAATAATTGATCTCATCCATTCTCTCTAAATTTCTAATTAAGTTCTTTTGTATTACCTATTGCATCCATAACATTTATAATATCTTGAGACTTGTATTATAGAATTTGACAAAGATCGTCAGTCATTTCTAAATGATAGCATTACATCATAAGCTCCATTAGTTGTTGCTCTACCAGATAAACTATTTTTGTCATTGATGATATCATTTAAAACAAGTAGAACGGGATCAAACAAAACAAGCAAACTACGAAGTGCCCTCAAGTATCATGTATCTCTTGAATGTTGTAATGCCTCAATTTGATTTTTTTCCCTCTTCTAGATTCAAGCTCATTAGTTGATATCAATTCTACAATTTGAGTAACTTGACTACATGAGCAATTCACAATTAATCATGGTATTTGGAAGAAGAATCCACTAAATTTGGGTTGTTGCTACCAATGTCAATTGTAGACAATGTGCAAAGTAATGAACATAATATGTATATGAGCATTCATTCAAAAAGAGAGCTTGCAAACCATTCCATTCTCCTCGCATAGGACGAGCACCATTGTAACTTTGTTCTCGAATATTTTGTACGAGAAGATTATTGTGAGATAGAATATCATAAATTTCTCTTTTCAAAGTAGATGATTTTGTATCTTCCACATAGGCAATGCCAAAGAATCTTTCTCTAATAAAGCCCTCTTTATCAACAAATCTTAAAACAATAGCCATTGTCTCCCTTTTTGACTCATCTCAAGATTGAGTAATGAACCTTTAAATTCTACTAGCATAGAGTGGTAAAATCTCCTTTTGAATTTGAGGAGAAGTATAAGAAGTATTTTGAGGTGCATTTTCCAACACGATATATCTCACATCTTCGTTATAAGAAGTTGTGCGCTTTATGATTTCTATAAAATTGTCACGATTATGTGAGTCCTAGGATTCATCATGAGCTCTAAAAGCTAAACTTTGGAATGCACATAACTTGGCAGCATCAATTGAAAGTTTAAATCGTAAATGATTTTTTACAACAACCTCCAAAGATTGTTTATCCATAATCATATCAATGTGTTACAATAAGTTCATCAAATTGTGGAAACTTTTCATTGCCTTTTTGTGTGAAGAATTAGGACCAATCCCTTTATGAATAAAAAATGAACAGTTTGTACCATTCACTTTTTTCCAAGATTGAAATCCATCAACAATAAAAGCATTTGACCCAAAATGTGTGTTTGGCTTAACAAAAAGTAAACACGGAAGAGAATAAGCTGCATTTATCGAAGAATATTCCAACCAATCAGGAAATAACTTATACCAAGTAGGTAAAAACTTCCTTTGGTTTTTTTTCAATAGATTTAGGACACTTATCTGAGATTACTTGATAAGGACCGACAATCAAATAAGCACGCCTAATTTCATCTTTTTTCTCATGCGGATAACTTCATATGGATTATGTAAACTAGGATCATGTTCAATAGCAATATCATCATCCTTATCAATCTTTCGCACTTAGTTGGAGAAGACTCTATAGTTGGATCTTAATCCTCAAAAAGATTGAGAACCTTTGGTTGAATATTGTTACTAACAATGTTAGAAGAACTATCTTCTAAACACCTTTTCTTAAACTAGGAATCAAATTTTTTTCTTACTCATAATGAACATATATGAAAAATATTGATAAATAATCAATTAGTATAAAAATATCACATATATGATAAACAATTACATGAATAAAATATAAAACTTATTGAGCTTATAAAGAATCCAAGATGGAAGGTTGTATTGAATTGCAATTCCAAAAATTTGAGAAATAGAGATGAAAATTTTGATTTAGGGCTTTCGGTGCCTTTGTGTTCTGTAATTGCTCTATCTATCGGACTTTGAAATTACAACTCTAGGAATTTGAGAAATGGAGATGAGAAATTTGATTTAGGGTATCTGGCTTCTCTTTGTTATTCAATCACCACTTCTATCCATCAGATTTTGAAATTGCAACTTTAAGAATTTGAGGAATATATATGAGAAATTTGATTAGGGCTTCCAACTTCTCTTTATTTGAAATTGCAACTCCAAGAATTTGAGAAATATAGATGGGAAATTTGATTTAAGGCTTTCGGCTTTTTTTGTTCTTCAATCGCCGCTTCAGACTTCACATCTTCTCACGGTCTCACCATTTTTAATTATTTTTATTCTTAATTTTTCATATTTTTTAACATTTTATTTGAAGGGAAAAAATTAATTAAAATTTACATTAAAAATTGAGGGGGGTAACGACCCCCACCGCTAAAGCCATCAATTTGGGTCGGGCCCATCGGATTAGCTTGCCCTATCAAATAATTAGAGTGAATTGGTTTAAATTTTTATCGATCATTTTAAGGCAGGTCAAGGAAGGTCGGCCCGCCAACACCTATCACCCCGTGCGGGTCGACCCGTGTCAGACTCAAGTTGGCCCGCGGCTTGAGAATTTTTTTCTTTTCTAAAATTTATAATTAAAGTGGAAAAATCAATGAGTTTGTCAACTTGACTCGCTTAAATCGCAACCCAAACATAAATTTTTTAATATTTTTATATTTTTTGATAAGCTTGTGGGTTGACTTGCCTAACCCACAACTCGCCTTGGATTGACTTGGGGATTTTCTAGCCCGTCCCGCCTTGCCATATGATGAGTTTTTGACGGGCCAACCCATCCTACCATGGGTTGACTCGTTTGACAACACTACCCACCACTCCTGCCTCCATCTCTGGTTACAAGCTCAAGGATTTTTAGATCAAAAGTTGACTCTTCTCTATTATACGAATATAATGATGAATCTATGATATTTTTCTTGTTTATGTGGATGACATTTTAATAACTGACAATGATCAAAAGAGCACCATAACTCTATTAAGTCTTCTTAATCAAGAATTTTCTATTTGAGATTTGGATAATAGTCTTTTTTTATTGAGCTTATCCCATATGATGAAGGCTGCCTCTTCTTTTAGAGCAAATACATTACTAGGCTTCTTCAAAGTGGAGCACATCTGGTCTCCACATCAATTGTTATAAACAACTTTTCTGCACCTTCTCCTATTATGTCTGATCCTTAAATTTATTGAAACATTATTAGAGTCTTACAATATGTTACTATCACACAATCTGATGTTACTTTTGTAGTAAATCGTGTTTGTCAGTTCATGCATGCTCCCATTGAACAAAATTGAGAAGGTATGAAAAGAATTATTTTCTATCTCAAAAGTACTATTCTACATGGTCTTCTTTTATATTATCAATCATTTCGAGACTTACATGCCTACAGTGATACAGATTGGGAAAGTTCTCCTAAAGACAGATGCTCTATTTGTGGATATGCAATATTTCTTGGATGAAAGCTTATCTCATCGAATTTAGAAAATAATCTACAATACATGTTCAAGCATTGAGGCTGAATATAAAGCTATACCCTATACAACATCTGAAATTATTTGGCTTCATTCATCTTTTGAACTTCATCTTACATCAAATGTACATCAAAAATTTAGTGTGACAATATTAGAGCCATATATCTTATAGCAAATTCAATCTTTCATGCATGTACAAAACATGTGGAAATATATTTTTATTTTATTCGAGAACATGTGATAAATCAATAATTATCTATCTCTTACATTTCCATAGAGGATCAAATTATTGATATGTTTACTAAGTTATTATCCAAACAACGTTTTAACAGTCTATCAAGCAAACTCAACGCATTGGTAGAAGAGAATTATTCAGCATGACAGTGTCAAACCATATTAGTATCAGGACATAGTGATTATTAGAATAAATCTTTTCTTATTAATTTATCTGATATGGTAAGGAATGTCATCCCACATGGCATGGTCAAGTCAAAAGTCAAGCCAAACTCGGATTAAGTCAAGACGAACTTAGGTCATGTCATGCCAAGTTCGGATCCATCAAATCAAGTTCAGGTCAAGTCCCATTCGATAGAAGACCTCAAGTCAATCCCATCCAAGTTGTATCCAAGTTTGGTTCCCCTAAATTGGAATTATGATTCGACTCGCCAGTTGTTGAAATGTTGATTACCAAGGGACATGGTTGTTGAAGCGCCAGCCACAAAGAGAGGTGTCCCTCGGTAAAGAAAGGAAGAGGTGTGCCCTTTGGGAACCAATATCATCTTTTCACTTTGTAATTAAAGGTAATCGGTTGCAACACCCAAACAAACAATTCAATTGTTTTCTACTCTCTACTCTAATTATTTTCTCATTTTCTCCATCTATATTTGAAGTATGACTTGAGCATCAAAGTGATTGAGCCCAGTCTTCACTCAATTGTCCTCTAATGTCTTTCTTGAGTCTTTCCAGACCCTTCGCAGTCAGTTGGTGGAGCCTGACCCCTTTGAAGCTCAACTCCTCTAATGCTCGACTCTTCTGAAGTCTGACTCCTCTAAAGACCTTTGAAGACCGACCCAACTAGTATCTAGTTGACCGAAAGTACTCGAACATGGTTACTTTACTCAGTCATCCCATCCCTTAATCTCGAATTGGATCAAATGAGTATCTTCTGTGGAAAAATCCAAGCTAAGACGTTGAGATGAGAGACACCAAAAGAAATCCAAAAGATCAAGAATCTACTAGCGAAAGAGGTTGGGCTACTATACTTGGTCTAAACAATATTACTGTGACGAGGGAGGATCTAAACCGACTCGTCGCCGCTACTGTGGAAGAAATACTGTGATGACATACTTTGCCAACTTTGACAGCTACCGGAATACCTCTAGCCCTTGTTGAACTACCTCTGTAGGACTGGTGGGTGCGCTAGAGGAGAGTGAATAACACTCATCGTTCGTGCGTTCTATTATGAAGACTAGCAGCGTAATTAAATAAAGAGACATAAACATACAGATTTTACTTAGTTCTTAACCCTAGGACTGGTGGGCACGTTAGAGCGAGAGGTGAATAGCGCTTGTCATTCGTTCATTCTATTACAGAGATTAGCAGTGGAATTAGATAAAGAGACAGGTTAGTACGTCTAATGCCTATGCACAAGAAGGCGTCCGCCCATTATTGATCTCCTTTTCAAACTTTTTTGGAGGTGGAGAAACTCGTCTTACAAAGACTTTACAAAGTCCTTGAGTGCAAATAGTAAGACTTTACAAAGAAACCTCTTGTGTAGCCAATCTAGATGTCCTTGAGTGCAGCGCACCCTTCCTGAAACTTTCTTGATCACATGAGTTGAAAAATGTTCACGTTCAGCAGCACCGTAGGATGAAGAATGAGAAGAATTAGATATCTTTATTATGGTGCACGTTTAGGCCCTTATATAGACTCTTCCGGATGCCTGGATCCAATTTAATCTGATTCGATCTGATCTCTTCAGTCTTTATCGAGATCAATGCTTTTTGATCTGGGTGCCTGGACCATCCATGGGTGCCTAGACCGTTCGGGCACTTGGAGTAACATCCGATTGCTCGGATCTAGTCAACTCAGATTTGACCTGAGTTGATCCCGGACTTAGTTCGACTGTTTCTGTTTGCTCCTCTTATGCTTCCTCTATCTTGCTTCCAGCTCCTGGTCCCTGCAAGATCAACATACAAACAAACAAGCAACCTAAGCCTACTTGTAATCTATTTGACCTACTCAGCTTGCCTAAGCCTTACCCTATAGGTCAACCTACTAGTTTACCCGTGCTTAACTTTCAGTTAAGACTAGTCACTTCCATAGGTAGACTTCCTACCTACCAAACATCCTATTTGGATTTTCTCTTGCCTAACATCTAGTTAGGACTAGTCACTTCCATGGATAGACTTCTCACCTATCAAACATCCAGTCACTCTTGACCTGCTTGGACTTCCTGTTTCAGCATTTGATCCTCTGACCCATAGGACTTTTCTTTTGATATCCGATCCTTGCTGACCCATCGACCTTTTAGACATCCGATCCACTGACCCACCTAGACTCTCTGTCTTGTGCCCTCGATCTATCAAGTCTTCCTTGTCCAGTCCCACTGACTAGGACTTCCTTGTTTAGCCTCCAACTAAAACTTCTCTTGCTAGTCACTTGGTCAACTTTGACCTTCCTAGACTTCACTCATATCCAAATATTAGGTCATATTTCGATCAATCCTTAGTTAAAATGATCAGACTTAGGTACATTATCAAACATCAAAACTTTGGAAGCAGACTGCACGAACAACTACATTTCAAATGAATATTATTTGATCATGATCGATCGTGCAAAAGCTAGTAGGTAGTTGCTACAATGTCTAGCAGTTGAATTGCTAACTTCTACAAAGTGGCTATGGTTTAAACCTTAAATACTAAATCTGATTCAGAAATACAGAATTTTTAAACTAGATTAAGAGTATTTTGGGTCATTCACTTTAAATGAGGTGTCCATTTGACTTTAATTGAAAAAGGGGCGTCTATATGACGTTTTGGGAAATGATGGGTGCTCTTTTGATTTTTATCCAAATAAATATAATCTTATCATAAATTGATGTAGGCTAATAAAATCATATCATATTTGTAGTAGTTTAAAAATTGTCCCTAAAAAAATTGGGTAAAAATCAAAAGGGTGCTCATCGTTTGCCAAAACGTTAGATGAGCACCCTTTTTCAATTAAAGTCAGATAGGCTCCACCAACGACCCAAAATACTATTAATGTAGATCTAGTTCAAAAATTCTATGTTTTTGAACCAGATTTAATGTTTAGATTTGAACCACCACCGGTTGCTACATTTTATAGAAGCTATCAACCAATTGTTATATGTTGTAGCAACTACCTGTTGGCTTCTATAAGGTCGATTGTAATCAGATAATGTTTATTTGAATATAGTGGGTGTCATAGAGTCCCATTTATTTGTTTTGTTGATTAAAATGTTATTTTAATCATATTATCACCCTCCAATAAACAAAATCAATATAAAATAATGACATTGTTATAAAAGCTAACAACCAACTACTACATATTGTAGCAGCTACTTACTAGCTTTTACACAATCGATCGTAATCAGATAATATATATTTGATATGTAATGGGTATCTTGGAGCCCCCTTCGTTTGTATTGTTCATTGAAATATATTTTTTTAAACCAAGTTATCACTCTCCAATAAGCCAAATCAATAAAAGATAATGACGTTATTATAAAAACTAGCAACTTTTATACGATCGATCTTGATCATATAATATTAATTTGAAATGTATTAGGTATCATGATGTCCTCTTCATTTGTTTTCCTCATTGAAATTGTGTTTTAACCATGCTATCACTCTTCAATAAGCAAAATTAACATAAAATAATAACACTTTGTAAAAGCTAACAAACAACTATTAGCTATTAATTTCTACACGGTGGATCGTAATCAGATAATATTAATTTGAAATGTAGTGGGTGCATGAGTCCTCTTCATTTGTTTTGCTCATTGAAATATTATTTTAACTATATTTTTACTCTTTAATCAGCAAAATTAATATAAGATAATGAGACTTTGTAGAAGCTAGCAATCAGTTGTTACACATTGAATTAGCTACCTGTTATGTTCTACATGGCCGATCGTAATTAGATAATATTAATTTGAAATGTAATGGATGTTATAGAGTCTCTTTCATTTGTTTTGCTCATTGAAATATTATTTTAACTATTTTAACACTCTCAAATAAGTAAAATTAATATAAGATAATGACACTTTGTAGAAGCTAACAACGAGCTGTTACACATTATAGTAGCTACTTGTTAGTTTCTACACGATCGGTCATGATCAAATATTATTCATTTGAAATGTAGTAGATATTATGGAGTCTCATTCGCTTGACTTATTTAAAAACACGCTAACAACAAAATAAAACATAGGGAACTAAACTCATCAGAGTTTATAATAAGAAAATCTATATTTGAAATTAACAAGACAACGAGAACAAAAAAAAAAAAAGTTGTCATATAAATATAATCATAAAAAACTCTAAAAATGGGTTTAATTACTTGTAAAACAGGAAAACATGCATGTAGTATTTTTAGCTGTTTGTAGAAAAAAAGAAAAAAAATTCCTATATTGTGAGGAAAAGTTAAATTCTAAACTGAAGAAGAGAGGAAGAAGGAAGGTTTTAGGTCGAAGATAAAATATATATTAGGTTGAAGCTCAAATTCTGAACACGGTTCAAAAATGTAAAATTTTTAAACCAGATCTACATTAAGGGTATTTTGGATCGTTCACTTTAAATGGAGTATCCATTTGATGGTTTCTATAAAAGGAGTGCCCATATGAAGTTTTGACAAATGATGAACACTTTTGATTTTTTGCCCATAAAGATTTAATAGTTTCTTTATCTTATCGTATTTTCCATTATAATTTTGATAAATTATAATATATTCAAGTTCTTATTTGAACCACCAAATGATCTAATTGAAGTTAATTAAATTAAAATCTAATAAATTAATTTCAACTTGGTCATCAATCAATTACTAAACCTTGTAATTAATAAAAATATCCTCTGATTAAACTCTGATTGAAGGATCTAACAGAATGAATGCCACAAGATCCAGAGATGCAAAGCAAACAATTTGATCCACTAAGAACAAATTCTCAATATATACTTAATTACTAAAATATACATCTCCACCAAATACTATTCCAGTTCTACTAGCAGGAAAAAAAAATGGCACACATTTCTTTCAGAGACATAAATGTTACAACTGGAAAAACATTCAATCTGTTTAAAGATGTTGCAGATAGTTTGA
This sequence comes from Curcuma caesia, assembly GCA_037834155.1. NCBI lineage: Eukaryota > Viridiplantae > Streptophyta > Magnoliopsida > Zingiberales > Zingiberaceae > Curcuma > Curcuma caesia. The sequence goes on along the minus strand of JBBMKF010000046.1, from coordinate 3,447,873 downwards.
ATCCTTTGGATTCAGATACATTTTGCCTATAATTCAACAACAGTGCAGGATTCCAACCATCACAAAGTCGACAAAAGGCAAAATATACATGCTCCCCCTTACAAAATTTCTTGGACTTATAAACAACATAAAATGTCCAGTTGCTTCCCTTAATCACTTCAGTAAGAAAGATAACGTGAACTTGAGAATGAGCAATTGCTATGACTCCCCACTTCCCTAGTGCAGAAAAATAAAAAGGGAAGAGAAGTGTCCTCTTCAGCTATTTGCATTTGATGTATCACGTGAGTTTGCTCGCATCTTCTCCCGCCAATTCTCGCCCCACATCTTTGCCTCTGCTACAGCTCTCTCTCGATCAAAATCCTTTTTCAAGAGCCCAACTATTTCTCTGGGGGAGTCCTCTTTTTCTGATCCTTCAAGTTCCATTTTTTGACCAGAACCTCCCCCTTCCTCATTTCTCACTACCATTCTTCCACCTGAGCGAACTTTTCTTTCGCTTTTGTCACCCCCAGATCTACTACTAGAGGTAGGTGAAGCATTGGGATCGTAAGCTTGGTTTGCCAAGTAGGACAAAGCAGTGACAACATCTGCTATAAGAGGACGACTGGCAGCTTGTTCTTGGATGCACATTGATGCTACAGCAAGTGCTTGGTAGAGCCCACGCATCGGGAATCGGCCTTGCAATCTGGGGTCAGCAAGTCGTGGGAGTTTCCTTCGATCATTGAACATGGGCTGTGCCTGGTGAATATGCAATGTCAAGGGACATGTTTAAAAATTTTGAAACTGCAAGGAATGCTAAAACTCAAATTGGTCCATTTAAAATTTGCTAGCCAGTTTATCATCGACGAAGTTTTAACAATTATTCATCCCCAATCCAAAAAGTATACCACCCCAGTTGAAGAAAATCCTAAATAAGAAGATGAGCATGCTCACACTGAGCAATCATTCCATAATGTTAGAATTGATCTGCAAATTTGAAAGATGAACTAATGTTATAGTTATATCCCAAAATATTCAACAAAGTGAACCCGTGACTAGGTGAAAAGTACAAGTCGTGTGCTTTAGTTGATGTCTTCAATGAGAAAGAGAAGCAAGTATGAGAACAAGAAAAAGAACATTATTGACTGAATGTAACAATATTTAGATTTTAGACACGGACAAAATAAACTACATTCACTGGAAATGGTAAAGTAATAAATAAAGTAAAATTATACGTTAGATAAATCTACCGATTTATTTTATTCAACTGGTTTATTGCAGACTGGTTTATTTTATTTTCATCACTAGAAGTTGGCTTTCATGTCTAATGAGCGATGTAAATTAGAGATTAAACTTAGAAGGAAACTCAAATATTGCAATAAGTGAATTAAAACCATCCCATAACCCAAAATGCTCCAGCATGGTTTTTACATTGCTATGGTGAAAAATGATGTCTGCCCATGCATTCATTGTTTTCCACAAAAATAACCTGTATGTATTGCATATCTACGCACAATTGCAAAGCATAAATCAGGTCTATAACATTGCATTAAAAATTTATAGATCAAACTTGACAAATATGTGAAAAAACATGCAAATAATTTCCAACACATTAAAAGCAGGATAAAACATTGCATTAAACATTCATAATCAAACTTGACAAATATGTGAAAAAACATGCAAATAATTTCCAGGACATTAAAAGCAGGATACCGCCATAAAACATTCAGTTTAACGACTAAGAATATCATGAAGCATACCCATGCAACAAGGTTTTCTTCACCATGTGGTTTTGTGCTATCAATTGCTTTTCGCCCAGTTATCAGCTCCAGCAAAACGACTCCAAAACTGTAAACATCAGATTTAACTGTCAGTTGTCCAGTCATAGCATACTCTGGGGCACAGTAGCCATAGGTGCCCATCACCCTTGTCGATACATGAGATTTATCTCCAGTTGGACCAAGCTTTGCAAGGCCAAAATCTGACAGCTTTGGGTGATAACCCTCGCCCAATAAAATATTGGAAGATTTGAAGTCCCTGTAAATGACTGGTGGGGTAGCTTTATCATGCAGATACTCCAACCCCTTGGCTGCACCTGCAGCAATTTTCATCCTTGTGTTCCAGTCCAGTGACTCCTTGTCAAGTGGCAGATCTGTAATCATTCAAGAACATTGTTAAGTTAGTAGATATATTCAACTAAAAGAGAATTCCTCTAACTAATCAAGAAAATACTACTTGTGTAGATGCATCATGATTTAATGTTCTAGTCACTTCAGTTGTCAAAGGACAAGAATGGAAGTGTGGATATGATACTTGGCATGCTCCTCCCAAGGCAGAATAGAAACCATAAGGGTATTGAAGTACATTAAGGAGATAAATAGAACTAAGAGTAATAAAACAGAACTGATTTTTAATCAATTTTACCATTCTACTAAAAAAGGCAGATAGATAGTAACTGCAGGATCCCTGAGACTTACTTCCTAAGATACAAAGTAGGAATTGGGAGACTTGATTTGGTATTCATGAGGTAATTGTTGGAATTTGCAGGATCTTTCAAATATTGATGATTTAATATTTGGTTATTTGTTAACATGAATCCTATTCAGTATCCAAGAACAGAGATTTCAAGGTAAAAAACCAAAATGGGAAGTCCCAAAGCAGGTTTTCTTTAAATGCAAGTCATCGGAAGATTCAATTCACGCAAACAGTACCAAAAAACACATGACGAAAGCCGACATGATAGCTATTTGGAGTATGCTTATTGTACTTTCAAGTTATTCAGTTTTAGCTACAGGCATATCTTTCTCTTTTACTTGTATTAAATAAACCTTTCTTTGGTTTTCCCACTAATTCCAAATAATTATTATATAACTGTAGAATCTAAGTTATTTTTTAACAAGTCAATATCATCTTATTAAATTTCAGCCAAGATGCCCACGGCAAATCTTCAATGTTTCAAACGACCTTAAATTTTCACATTAGCAATTACCTTTGTGAATGCTCAGCATATCTCCATCAAAAAACGCTGGGTGTGAACAAAAAACTGTTGAAATTCATGGATTATACAAATAATAATGTGATGTTAATCAAACATGGAGAAAAACTCTCTGTTCCTCTCCAAAACAGAAACAGTTGGTCTTGACTCTTGAAATCAAAGCTTTCAACCTTATGGGAACCCTTGCATCATAGAACTTCTATAAGATCAATAATCATTTCATTCAGAATACTTTGCATCTTTCTTATCCAAATAATTTCAGTTGGATTGTCATTTTCTAGCATGGTAGTAAAATTGATCGAAGCCATGAAAAGAAATATAAAGGACTATACTATTTTAAATAAACAGTTTGTTTTGAGGTCCATAACCTCTGGGTAATTCAGACTCTCCATCCAAACCCCTTTATGACAGACACCTAATACTCTGATAATGGCATCCACACCGTGCATTGAATAACAACTTTTAGAAACAACTGTTGGACACCTAAATCTGCACCCATGTTAAAGATCAAGGCGAAGATATTAAACATCATAATCAGTTGTAGAAACTCAAAATTAGCAAGGTATCATTAAGATTTGTAACTATAAATCCTCTAAAAAACAGATTCCTTTAATGAGTTATAGCTCGCCCTCTCTGGAATTCTTTTTTTTTTTTATTCTATATTATTGTGAAAACAACAAACTCCATGTTTTAAGCTTTCCCCTCCTTCCTGACTTGAATACCTTTGACCATCTTTCTTTCTAATTATCTTATGTTATATTCTTTATTTAAGTAAAATTTATAACAGATCTGAAAAATTGTCACATTGTAGCTGATACCTGTAGTTATGATAGCGTTAAGATAAGTTATGTTTCTTCTCCTTCAGCTTTATGCAAATCTGTATCACTATAGGATTTCAATCAGTTAGACTAATGTTTCTTAGATCTCACACTCCTTATACCTTCCACTCTAATATATTTAATTTTTCTAACTATAAAATATATTGGACATTAATAAACACTTATACCAATTCAACTCATTTCTCTATGGTTGTCAAACTCAGCCAATTCTAATAAAAATTGGCCAAGTTAGATTTGGATTAGCTACTCGGTCTGATTTTAGCTAATATCTAGGGCATTGGTTTGAGAATAGCCAGAATAGTGAAAATAATGGCAAGTAATTGTTGGTAACTCAGTAGGAATGGATACGACTAGAAGAAACCAAAAAATTCTTCAAAAATCAACCAACTTCACTAGGGTTGAAGGAGAACCTACTCTTGAGAAGTTCTGCCGTATGGCATGACTTGGAGGAAGAAAAATCCATAGTTTTATGCACCAAGAGTGTACTGGATTGCGTTCGAAGAACTCAGCATGAAGCAAGGGATGGATTGTTTAATATGATTATGTTATGAAGACAAGGTTTGAGTTTGCCATGATATGTAATAACTCTTACGGTAAAAGTTTCAATGAGTAAATACAAAGAAGGAAAGTTTGACATGTTGAAGTGATTATTATTATTATCTTCGTCTTTTGGAATCTTGTAGCGTGCTGGGCACCATAGTTGAAACATATTATTCCGCCAATTTGTAGGAACGTTGACATGGGTAGTCTCTCATGTGTTTCCAATGTCGATGAGTAACATATTGTGTCATCACGGCACATCTTGGTATGCCATTATATGTGTCAAGATGAAGTAATGTTATTTTTTTGTAACTTATTTCTCCAAAATTCAAATTCAATAGATTATGTAATTCCAATAACTATATTTTTATAAGTAACTAAGTTAAGAGTTTCATTAAAAGTAGAAAATCATGAATTAGAATTAAAGTGTTATATGCTTATAAGTAAATAAACTAAGTGAAAGAGTATTAAAGGAATTAAACCAATCCAAATTCATCATAGCATACTTTGATGCGTAAAAAAGTGTGTAAACTATCAACACAACACGGTGTCGAATCAGTACCATTCCAGCTAAAGCCCAAAAACTCCAACATAAAACCATACTTTATACCTTGCCCCTACATATGTAGCAATCTTTTTCATCTCCTTCCCCCTTCTCCATCTAATTCATCATTAACACCATGTGTGTCAGTATTTTGGGATGTTATTGAAACCACACCGTCTTGTTCAACGACCAAAATTGCACAAATCTAGACTTTAAACCTTATAACATTAGATAATACAAAATTCCATAATAAATAAAAAAAATATTAACTATTCTACAAGAACTATAAAAACATATAGGTGACAAAATATCATTATAATTATCAATAGATAAAAGACCTAATCATGCAGTAAATTATTTATTAACAACACTAATCATTACTAATATTTATATTATTATTTATTATAATTTTTTTTGCTAATTAATATTAAAATAATATCAACAACAAATATAATTAAATTAGCAGTTTAGTCTTATTAACAATTACTATAATAACATTTTTGATTAATTATTGTTTGACATTATTAAAATTTAGTTACTGTCCAATATTGGTAATGAAATTAATATATAAAATTAATCTATTAAAATAATTATACACTAATTAAAGATTTTATTTAATTAATATTAAAAAAATATTAAGATTAATTAAAAAATAAAATATCAGATTAATCTTCTTAACACTATTATTATTGTTGCTGTAGCTGTTGTAGTTATTTAATTATCATTAATATTCATATCATAGTTACTAATATAATTTATTTTATTTTTCATAATTTTTAAAATTTTAATCATAAAGATAGGGCTTGATTAATTATTTAACCCCCTTTCATTCACAAAAAAAAAATGATATTGGCAATAATGTCATTTAGGGCTATAATTACTTACTCTCCAATATTATATTTTTATTTTATCCTTTCTCAAAACCCAACACATTTGTCAAAGAGGTTTCACCTCTACTACATGAACTATTTCACATGTTTTCTAATAGCTCAGTAACACTTGTCATACCACTTCTAAAATTTCCCTTTTCACTGAAAGGGACACAAAGTATCACATACAACTCCAAATGTTGTTCTCTATTTCCACCACTCATTCTTTGTCCTATTAGATATCTTCTTTAATTTTCTCTTATCGAATAATAGATCCAAGATACTAAAAATCTCATTATTAGAAAATTCATGCTCATGCATGTTAATTATTCTATTGATTCTTTTCTTGAAACTGAATTCAAATATTCAGTTTTGGTTCTACTTATCCTAAAATTCGAGCAATCTATTATCATTCATCAAAGAATTTTTTTTTTTAATGTTTGTCAACAATTCCTATTGATTTTGAAGTGAGAAGAAGTATTATTCAGCAATAATGAGAGAATGATGGCGGCAATGAAAGCAATTTAATTGATCTTTTTTCTTGGGTAAATTGTCAACAAAGCTCCACATTATAAGATTTTAAAGAAATATAGTCTGAACGATCCATTATTTTTTGACACTAGATTCATTACCAACAAGGTATGAGGAACCCGACATCAATTTTTAACAATTGTGTAAACAAACTTTTTAAGTGGGCACAATTAACTGCATACATACAATTTAACCTACAATATACTAACTCATTGTAAAATCATGTGCAAGTCAAACAAGTTGATCAATAAGGCACTAAAATATTCTGTGTACTAAGCATTAAGTTGCTCGACATCAAATTGATAATTACTAATTTCTGAAAGATAATCAAAATGCTATGAGAGGTTTAATCTAGAGAAATAAGAACTCAGCAGTTAGCATGTGTGCTATTCTTTGAGAATCAAACAGGATTTAGTGATGATGCCTACACAACATGTGCTTGTGACAAGAAATCATCTATATCCATCATAAGCTGGATCCTGAATTGGAAGGATAAGAAATTGATCATGGCTTTAAATAAAATTGGATTTACATCATCAACAAATTGGAATATGGGCTACAAAAGGAGAGGAACACCTAGGCGTCCTTCATAAGGGAAATTAGAAGAAAAATATATACGACAATAAAAGTCCAAGTCCCAAATAATTTTAATCTCTCCTTAACAAAGTTCCTACTTTTGCTTTCATGGTACTTATGTGGGGTTTTAAAATTATACAAGTAATTACACAGGCGATTTAGACTTGACTTAATTGAAGAGAATGAAAGTACATCTAAAATGCAGGCAGCTTGTGACTTGAATTGGATTGTAAAGAATCTTCATTCCACTTGTGGCACAAAGATTTATAAAGTATGCAGCAATTACACAGGCAATTTAAACTTTACATGATCAAAAAGAAAGGAAATGTGCCTAATAGAGCCAGCAGCTTATGACTTGAATTGGATTGTTGAGAATCTTCATTCCACTCATGGCACAAGATCAAAGGCTAAATAACTAAGTTAAAGGAGCTTAAAACCTTAATGTTTTCAAATCTCAAGCTACAGACAAGTTTCCAACATTCATATCTTCTACAGGATAGAACAAAAGACAAGAGGTCAAAGAATATAGTCTAAAATTAGAAGCCCTTATGGTTAACACTATTTGTCATCTGCTTTCTCTATCTATATATACATGAATGAATCAGATACAGAATTAAAAATGGAAGAAATGAAAACTACACATTCTTGAGGTATTGAAATAGTTGAAGTGGATAAATAATGATAAAGAAACCAAACCATGTAAATGATCTTCCAATGATCCCAATGGCATAAACTCGTAAACAAGAAGCCTTTGCTCTCCATCAGCACAATAGCCTATAAGATTTACAAGATTTTGGTGATGCAATAGACTGAGCATCAATACCTCCACAAGAAATTCTCTATTTCCCTGAAGTCCATTTCTGTTTAATTGTTTCACAGCCACAATCTGCCAACAGAGTTAGACACATAAGGCTCAGATGCGCTCAATTATAAACAAATTCAATCTTTGAAAAGAAAGAGAACAGAATGCACATGCATACACACACAGATAAACACCTAAACTGAAATTCAAATTCAACTTTTGAGAAGCAAGAAAAAGAATGCGGACACACACAGATAAAGACAGTGAGAAACAGAGAGACTAATAATTTTGGTGCAAATAGATGGAGATTATACAGAAATTCTACAAACTGACCTGACCAGTGCTCTCAATCTGCCCTTTATAGACACAGCCAAACCCACCTTCTCCTAGGAAGCACTCGTCTCTAAAATTTTTAGTTGCAGCTGCAAGCTCCCGATAGGTAAATGTCTGTGCTGAAATGGTCACACCAGCCAGAGCCTTTACACTTTGCACCTCCTTCTTTGTACCTGAATTGCTTCCAGGGTTCCTACTGTTGGCTACTGTATCAACAAAATATACAGAAGAAGAATCAAATTGAGGTCGTAGGAAAAGATACGGTACCATAGCACAATATTGTATACAAAAATGGCATATTAATGATCAATATTGAGCACATATAAACCCAAGTAAGCAAGAATTCTGAAGTCAAAGTGAAACAGTTCGAGAATAGTTTCCGTGAGCACCAATTTTCACTAGTTCTGAAGTATGAATCATGCCAAACAAGGGTAGTCGACATCAACTAATTTCCGCAAAACAAAACAAAAATAAAAAAAAACGCCTTTCTTTATCATTCAATAGGCGTCGGCGTTTCTAATCCTTGGAGCAGATCCACCCAAACACTAATGCTCGAAATAAAGAAGAGGAAAATGAATGCGGGACGAACACGAAGACACTCGATCAATGTGCGGAGGCACCATTGGGTGCAGCTGCTCCGCGCGCACATCATTCTTTGGACGCCTCGGATTCAACGCCAATCGCCGGTGTGATTCGAAACACGGGAAGCAACCCATCTTCAGCGAGATCAGATCCGAGCTGAAGGGGCGGACAACCCCTAAAGATCGGATTTGTCGCCCATAAACTGCCCCTCGCCTCCACCTCCGGCGAATCGATTCCGGGCATCAAGGTTGATTGCTCTCGGATCGGACGCGCGCGACCATGCAAAAATAGAACCTTTTTAGGTCGGCGATGAGGAGGAGATCGAGGCGAAGCAAAAATGGGAGGGGGGAGAGCAGGCGCTTGCGTCGGTCGGTCGGATCCCATACGAGTATCTTGTTAGTTATAAGAATCTATTCGATTGTATTGATCCACATTCTTGGTCTAGCCATACTTCGAAGCCCAAATCAAATCAGTGTACAATTTATTTATAAGATCTATCACCAAATTATACCAACCTTTTCATTTCTTTAAAAAAATTATCAAAACATTGATAAATTAATATCAAATTTAATTTCCATCCATTTTGATATCAAATGGGTGACATGTTTGGCACCATTTTATAAATATTTGATGATTCAATATATATATATATATATATATATATTGAATCATATAGGTGATATTCTGCGCGACACAGCCGACCCCCTTAGCTTCCGACTGCTGTCGCCACGCCGTCCGATCACCGCCGGCCACCGGACCGGGCCCATTCGACGCGCCACTCACCGGCGCGTCGTCCGACGTCGAATTTCGATCGGATTGTGGCCGGAATTCAACGCAATTTGATCGGAAACACACCGG
>JBBMKF010000046.1:3420143-3431877 GCA_037834155.1 Curcuma caesia | reverse complement strand
ATGACCAATGAGTAATGTCCAATATTAATATATTTTTTCTTGGCAAAAATTAAACGGGTGACCGTTCACGTCCTTTTTTTTAAAAAAAAAAGGTAGAAAAAAGCATTTCACCGTATTTCTTATATTAAAAATACTTTTATTCTAATAAAAAATTTCTTTAAATCATTTTCAATTTATCAAAATTACTATAAAATAATTATACTATTATAACAGCTATTAAATAATTATTTTAATAATTCTTATATTATTATTATAGAAACTATTAGATGACTATTACAATAGTTTTAATAAATTTAAGTAATTTATAGAAATTATTTTATGTATAGTGTGGTGATCAAATTAAATTTAAAATAAAAATAATATACTTTAATATATTGTGAAACTTGTTAAAATAAAGGTATAAGAAATATGGTGAGATGAATCTCTTTTCGACAAAAACTATAATGAAGGATCTCTTTTTAATTTTTGTCTTTTCTTTGACATTGAATTTAAACTAAACATGATTAAATTGGCTAAAGATTGCAATATTAACTTATTTGCAAATCAAATCAAGTGATAATTTTTCAATCATGTCAAACTAATTGACTCATAAACTAATTGACTCATAGGTTGATTTAGTAAGTAGAACCTAATCGACCTATGAGAATGGAGGAATGTATATATGTCTTTTGTAATGATGGTTGACCATAGAAATGTCAGAAATGGATTTGATTCGTCGATCCGATTGGATCCAATCTGAACAATAATCAAATCGGGTTGAGGTTTTCAGTTCAGGTAGAGTTTAAGTTGGAGGTTTTGGATTGGATTAAATTTGGATTGGATTTGAGTTAAAGTTGGATTGATTCAGATTTAGAATTTTAGAGGATTTTTTTGGGCTTCAATCAAATTTTATTTTAAAAATTAAAATATTTATATAATATTAGTATGATTAATAATAAAATAAAAAAATAAAAAATAAAATTATAAAAATAATAATAATAAATTTCTCAAATTAAATTTTTTAATAATATTTTATTTTAATAGGATCAGAAGTATCCGAATTCACTCTTCTTCTTTTTTTGCAAAAAGGTAGAATCCGTGGTCCCACACGATCAGTTTCACGACCATTTATGAAGAGGTAAATCGAGAAACTGTAATTGGTCAGGGCGCAGGAGGAGGGTATTGTCTGACTTCGTCAGGATTCAAATCTTTGTTCTCTTCTACAACTTTATTAAGTCATAATTAATTCAACTATGTTCCAAAAATAAATCCATGAATTCACTCCTAGTTGGCCATCCATGTATCTGCTTCCATTAAATTATGGCAAGCAAACGTGGCCACGCCACTCACCCATCACTATATATATTTTTTTACCACGGAATTTCTAAAATTAATTAAAATAATAGCCTCAAGGATCACGGAAATTTAAATAATTTACGGATGTGATTTCTAGCGAAATAAAATTAAAAATCGTTTGTTTTTACCTTTTTTTTTTAACATTTAGTTTTAATACAGTTTTTTGTTCAATTCGGATCTAACAACCATCGTTGACCTCGATCTTTTAGTCGGATCGGGTGTGGTTGACCTAGACCGACCAACCATATATATATATATATAAAATTTTCAGCCAATAGAATTGTGGCAGCTGGCAGACGGGCCACATATCATTCGAACCTTCCATAAAAGTATATTACTATATGTGAATGTGTTCACAGATATTATTGAACTTGATTTTAGAATAAAAGGCATAAATCATGTTCGGCTGTCCATCCATGTCAACAAAAAAAAAAGAAGATCATCCGTCACTCTGACAATCTCATATAATTAATTTTATAATCATCTGTGAGAAAGTAAATTGAGAAACTATAGTGGATCACTATAAGATAGGATATTACTTCGCTTTCATTGATATTCGATCATTTCCTATTTTAATAAGTTTGTCCGGTATTAATCAACTCAATCATATCTCACGAGCTCGAGTGCCCATATATGTAATCCGACTAATGAGATTTGTGTCATTTCAGATTTTGTTTTGGACGTAATTTTGATTAAAATTTTTATATAAATACAAAATAGTTGAAAATTTTTTAAAAAATAAAGACATAAAACTATTTAAGAGATTCTAAAAAGCATAGTAGAAGCATTTGTTCATGAAATTTAATTAATTATGTAGTAATTTTTGTAAAAAAATTATTATATGAACTTGACAAACTCAAAAATATAATAAAAGCTTTAGTGAGACACAAAACAATTATTTTTTTTTCAGATTTCTAGGCTTAAATAAGTTCAAAATTACTCTTACATTAATGATAGACATCCAACAATTCGAAACGAACATAAAGCATAAGGACTTCTTTGTCCAACACAGCGGCCCTTTGCATGGGGAGTGAAGAACCAACGAGTCATTTTGCACACGTTGAGGATCGACTCTAGAACCTATTATGATAACATCACATATAGATATCAACTGTGTTAACTCGTGTCCTGTGAGGATAGGAATTAGACTTTTTGTGCATAGGTGGATGATAGTCCGTGCTATTTCGAAGAGCAAATTATACATGAAGTCGTGTGAACCCGCAATGTAGAATTGAGTGCTCAAGAAGCCAAATACTTTAGATCTGAAGAGGTGCTCAAGAGGCTGAACATTTCGAGAGATGAAAGGGGTGCTCGGAAAGCTGAGCATTTGGAGACTAGAAGGGGTGCTCCGGAGGTCAAACACTCCAAAAGCTAAGGCTTGGAAGTTAATGTCGCCAAATGTCACTTGTTTTTTGAAGAAGGAACTATTGGAATTATAACATTTTGAGTTCCAATTGGAGTTTGACAAACATTCTTTGAGATACGATAGCTAATGAAAAACTTTGTGGGATCAACTTCAAAATTGGATTAGTAGGCTTTTCAACGCGACAATAAATCAAATATATGAAAACCTTTCGATAAGTAATTTTTATCTTTAAAAATCCTAACAAAACTGAGTTAGTGTTCATAAAATCTTAAACCATGTCGAATCTTTAATTTTTTTTCAACTCGAATGATACAATTTGAGACTAAAGGAGAACGAAAATGAAACATAGAAACGAGACATTATCTATATTGAGTGGTAAGAAGAGAATCATCCATTCCATCCATTGTTCATTGACTTGGACTCTTTATAATAATTGTGTTTGTCTCTTTTTTTGCTTGATTAATCGGTTTTGACATGAACTGGCTGCTCACATGCTTCCTGTGAGTTGCTGCACACCCACATGGTCCCTGCTCTATGTCTGTATCTGTCTTCTAGTGAAGGTTCGCATTAGAGAAGGTCTTGATGTTGTTTTATGCTTCATTCTTATCTTCATCCAGTTCATCATCTCTACTGAACTCAGCCATCTTGCTGCCTGATGCTCATGAAGTCAAAATCTAACCAATGATGATATAATAAAAGATAGAACTCAAAAAAAAAATCCATATAACTGACCCCATTTAGTGGAATAATACTTTATTATTGCTGTTGTTCATTCATTGTAGCTCAACAAAATGATCTACTATTTACCTCTAATGTAGAGTTACAATATTTGACACAATGACTTGATTTGGTTCCAATATATAGAACAAGAAAAATCCTACAATTCAAGACAAACAATTCTAGCTCTAAGGGAAGAAAGTTTCGCATTATTAAAATAATAAAGTCTAACAGAGCCAAATGCAAACTAGTATCTACCTACTAATATGAAGTCGTCGTCATCGAGAACCTGCACATCCTTGTCGCCGACAAAATTCTCGCGTCCGAGTGCTTCGACAATTCGCACAAATTCTAGTCTACTTGACAGTGGAAGAGGAACATATGGTAACCTGAAAACAGGTCTAATCACACCTAGCTGAGCAAGAGCAGTGTTGAGACCTATGGGATTGGGCTCTTTGAACAACCATTTCATGAGAGGCATCAGCTTCGAATTCAATGAAAGATTTTGCCTTTGGACCATCAGCTCCTTCATCAATCCTGGAACAAGATTGCTAGTGACGGATATTACTCCTGTAGCCCCAAATGCCCACCTAGAATCGTGACATTCATCATCGTTTCCGCTCCATATTACGATCCCTTGATCTACATAGCCTTTGATCCTCTCATTTCCCATGCATTCCTTGACGCCCGCCATGTTAGGATTCTGTGTGATTGTTTGTATTACTGAAGGAGGAATGTCCTGCCCAGTCCTTGAGGGTACATTATATATGATAGTTGGACCCATCGAAAGAACTGCTTCAAAATGTGAGACCAGCCCTTGCATGGATGTCTTCCCATAATAAGGATTAATATGAAGAGCTGCATGCATGCCGACTGCAAAGCCTTGTTCAGTCGCATGGATTGCCTCTCCTGTTGAGTTACTTCCTGTGTTTCCAATAACTTTGATCGTTGTGCCAAAGCAGTTGACAGTATGCGCAATAAGCATGATATGTTCATCCCAGCTCATTAGTTGGCCTTCTCCGGTCGTACCTCCAACTATTACGCCTTCAGCGCCATTGAAAATTTGCATTCGCATAAGGGAGTCATAAGCTTCGAGGTCAAATCTTCCATCAGGTAAATAGGGGGTTTTGATGGCTGTTATCAACCGTAAGCTTCTAATGTCGTCCACTGAGGTCCTGGAAATAACATAGTACAATAATGAAACAGTAATAGTAAATTGTGTTTAACATAAACAGAAAAAAAATCAATAGCATGAATACTAGAAATATTTTATATGTATAGTTTTTAATATGAAAAGAATATGATGAGAAAGAAGAAACACATAAGTATAAAAGGTGGTAATGTGCACCTAGGCAGCTTAATGCTGAAATAAATGAAAGGAATATTTTGACGAGCAGGACAAAGGCAAAGGGTGGTAGTGTGCACCTAGGCAGGTTAATGCTGAAATAAACGGAAAGAAATATAAAAGACTATACTTGCGAAAACATTCCAAGAATTACCTCAAGTTTTCTTTCAAAGAAAAGGAAAGGAAAGGAAAATAAAATGAAATCAGCAAAAGGGATATAGAATTCAGTAAGTTTTTTCACATCCATCATGTGTATCACAAGAGTACAGATTCAAGAATTGTCCCATTATTCTCTCGATGAACTGTGCACTGTATCATACTGTTTTTGTAATCTTTCACATTTCTATTTTTCTTTACTTCCACTCACATCCATTTGTCACTTGTATGAATTTGAGGTCATGAATGCTTCTAACTTACACAAAAAGAAGCCACTGTGGTAACTAAATCATTGGCTGTATTTCAACAAAGCAACAATGCAGGAGAAGCTTATACCAACGGCAGCAATTAAAAGCAACCATTTCACTTAGCCTAATCAGAGAAGGAGGAGAAAAAACCTGTTTTTAACTTCTAGACTACGCATAGGAAGATGAAAGTTTTGAGCAAGAGCCGCGACTGGAGACCTCCATCTTCTAGTTCTGCATGTTAACACAGATCGAGTATTAGGGATGATCTGCATCCAAGTCAAAAGTAATTTACACAATTGAAAATGGAAAAACAAGAACTCTATTTGACTTTGGAGGGATGCAAACACCCTAATGGGATAAGTAAGACTCCTTAAGGATACGACATCAGAAGCAAAAACAAGAATGGAAACAAATCATTCCATGAACTAGTTCCATGTTAACTGCCATTCATTTCTTTCGAAGCAGCACTGAACCAAATAGCTTTAAGAATGAATGATAAAGATTCGTTTTTTGTAGAAAAGACTTCACAGTGACGACACATTCTGGCATTTGATGCCTGCTTTAGGAAAAGAAAAAGTAGACAACGCCAACAAGTTACAAGCACTTTGTTAAAAATGATGCAGATCAAACAAGAACACGACCAAATGCTGACCAGTGTGGCTAATTTAAATTAAATAGGATCTGCAATCAGCGAAAGGTGGAAGTAGGTCCGACGACAGCCACTTTGCAACGCCAAGATTATTCAGTTTGAATCACCAACAGATATAGTTCAAAGAAAGAAATTTTTGTTTGGATCATCAACAATTTATAAACAACTAGAAGATGTCTGAGAAGTAAAATCCTAACCTTACGCAAGCGCCACCAGCATGGCGAATAGACTTAAGGCGACGCCCCAGCACCAACGAACCGGGCGCAAAAGCGTCGGGAGACGAAAGCATCTGATTCATCAGAAGCAAGGACGACGCCATGAGCTCGAAATCCGACAAGATTCAACGAACGGAAGAGAGGAGAAGAAGCGACGCAGGGGGGAAGAAAGGAGCCGAGGAAGAATCCACGGGAGAAAAAAAAAAGGGCGTGGACGAAAGACGGCGCGAGTCTCCCTTCCCAACTGTCACATCAACTCCAGGCTTTCTTTCATGATAAGATCCAACCGTTAATTCCCTCCATTACTTTCAATCTGGGACGTCGAGGTTTTAAGTTCGAAGTTGGTTATAACCCTAGCCCGAGAAGGCTTCCATTGAAAATTAGACAATAATCAAAAAAAAAAAACTATCAGGTCTCACATTTTAATTTTTTTATTAAAATAATATCACATCCTAATTTCTAAATTGATTAGATATATTATAACAGGTGTGAAATCATAACTTTTACAATGTAAATCATAGTAGTTAACCCTTTTCTTCGTGTCAATCAAAGTGGCTAAAATATCAACTTTAATCCAAATTTAAAATTATTGACTTATTTACAACTAGATAATTCGATCGGAACAATATATATATATAACGGTTCTTCATGGAATTTTCTAAGACAAAAGTGAAAAGATATCGTACGAACGCTCTTTTTATCAAAAGGATGCTCCTTTTTATTATTCAGATATTATTATTCAAATGTCCTCTAATGTTGTTCTGTACTCTTCAATACTATTTTTCATTTAAATTTAAATCAATCGAGTATGTTGTATCAATTACGAAATCGTAATTATTACAACGTGAATATAAAAAATAGAAATTCACATTGTAACAGTAACATAGTCCACGATTCGATAGCCAATAAACAAAATTCAGTAATGTTGTTCCTAGAAGATCAAACTCCCCTTCAAGCACCACCAAATGCTGCCTTTTGCTCGTCTTCCCCGGAGTTGATTCCTTATCACTTCACCAAGCATTCTTGCTTTTTCAGAGAATTCTCTCAAGGCATCAAAAGGAAGGGTTTTCAGCAATCAACTAGGGAAGCAAGGAGTTGTTGCATGATGGAGAGTTGAATTAGGGTGGGTTTTGTTGTCGAACAAAAGTTCTAATCATTAGAAAACAGATTTAACAAAGCATCACAAAACATGATCGACTAGAAGAAGCATGTGGAGTTTTCAGATGCAAGTGTTGGTCTTTGCTCATGCTAACAACTAATTTAACATGCACTAGGCTGTATTTTTCTCTCTTTTATTCTGATGGCATCAGAGAGATGATAAATGATAGAAGGTTCAAATGTAAAGATTTCAGACAATGTCAGGCATTACAAGAATATTGCAGTAAAGAAACAAAATGATACAACAAAAGGTACAACTTAGTATCACCGAATGAAGTTCATCGCGGTGAATGCCATGCTTGGGCTCGAGATGCCTCGTATAAGCTTTACTTCCGGATAAGAAGAACCACAGTGTGTGCTGCAATACTTCTGTTTTCGCCGAGGCTGTCAACCTTCTCATGGGTTTTTGCTTTCAGATTTACAACTGAAGGGTGTGCTCCGAGCAGCTTACATAAATTTTCCCTGATAGCTTCCTTGTGTGGGCTTAGCTTTGGCCTTTGAAGAATTAAAGTAGCATCCAAGTTTCCAAGCTCATAACCAGCTTCATGCATCAGTTTCACCTGTATTGAGCTAGTATTAGTTAGCGGTACTACAGGATACACACCCTTTAGCTACATGTTATAACATCTATTTTTAACAGGTCGTCCATCATGACAGAAAATGAAAATGCTAGCAGAAATTTCAATGAGACTAAGCATATTTGTCTTCTGATATAAAATTGCCAATGCTGATCATAGACGAAAAAGGTTGAGGATTGTGTTGGGCTAAGAGAACCAAAGTTGAAATTTGTCTAAACTCATGAACATGAATATTAACCCTATTCTTTGTGTAACCCTACTTTTGGTGATGCTAGGTCATGAGTGTTGTGACCTTGCATAGAGTTCAATGGAGAAGTAAGATTATTGTAGCAACCCAAATAGTTGGAACAAACACGCCTAATAATGATGACGACGACGATTATGTTAAAAATATTTGTTTGTGATGGGTGGAATCTATTGTTAGCAAAAATATAGCAGGAGGAATGAAAGGTGGCTCATATTCAAGAATTTAGTTGTCTTTTGGGTTAGTTTGGGCGTCAATCAATTGTATTGAATAGAACTATCTTCAAATGCTATATGTGCACATACATCACAAATCTATCTATACAGATTTATTTTGGGGGATAACATTGCGTGTAAATTTGAGATAGCTTTGGCAATAATCTATGTGCATGGGCCTGTTGTTACTCCACTCCATATCCAGTGGGTAAATTCATAAAGGTATAGAAATTAAATAAAAATATGCCAGGTGCTTACAAGCTTCCATGACAGATAAGAAGTTGGCTGATCTCCAGGCATAAAGATCACAGAGAAGTTACAACAATGGGCTCACACAATACCCATCACAACAAGGATAGTCATGAATACCAATCCATAATGGTAGCCAACTATAGTAATAAACCCACAGGTGTGCATTTCTTTGTCAACAAACAATTGTGTGAGCAAAGAATGAGTATATAACACCTTTCAAAGCGTATATGGCATGTGATAGAAGTCAAATAACACTTTTCAGAACCCTGACATTAGATCCCAATCAGATATTATGTATCGATTCTGTCTTCAGGAGATTAAAACAAGGGTGAGTATATGGATGCAAATGATCATCAGAAGATGATATATGAGGAAGACAAAAGACAATGGGAGAACAGATAGGAAAAAACAAACAAGGTGATAAGCAAATTGTAAAACAAGAGTGAAAATAAAAACAATTTCGTATAATTTCCTTCTCAACAAGAAGGCAAGTTAGATCCACCTAACTATTAACTTTTAGAACCCACTATTTATGTCTCGTGTAGTCCAACGTAGCCAAATTTTACATTCAATCATCTTAAGTTTCACAACTTTTCTTGAGTGAAAACAACCAAATCCTTAATCTAGACAGTCTCATTCAACTCAATTGGTAATCCTGAGTTTGCTATAAACCCAAAATAATGGTAGTCACTGATATTCTAATAATATTACAAGATAGATCTTTCTCATTTTCCAGGAAAAGCAACAATTCTCATTTTTGTGGTCCTGTTTCTTCAGTGTGAACTAGAAAAGGAAAAGGGTAGGTAGCTGGAGGACTTCTAAAGAAAGAGATAACAGTCTACAAGAATGAAACAATTTGAATGAACAAGTAATTAAGTTTTAGGCAATTTGTCATCTAAAAAAGCATATAAAATATAGGTTTCTGCAAGCATGCTGGATTTCTGGCTGAGAAGGTATGTCACTTCCCTTATTCAGAACAAAAGTACTTCAAGATAGAAAGAGATGTTGCATTTACTTGGAGAGAATAGAAAGGAAAAGAATGAGGGAAATAAATGAAGAGGGAAGTTTGGTCCTGCTTCCTAGTTTTATTTCCAACTAGATTGAACTGAATGATTAAAAAAAATGAGGTTGGCTTACAAACTTCCCTAATCTTTCAACTTCTAATCTCCTCCCAGGAAGCTAGTAACCAAACTAATCAAGGAAATGACTTTTTTTTCCTTTTCCCTTCTATTGATTTTTCTCAATTTAAAACCATTTCCTTTCTCTTCAATTGCTCTAAATAAACCAGTATAAAATGATTTTACAAAAACACCAAACATGTCTATATCGACTCCAAATCTAAGAAATGGAATTCCAATTTCTATTTTAGCATTTAAATCTAAACATAAGAATTGAATGATGATCCTAAAAAAGAGTCATTTTTTATCATGGAAGTATTATATGGAAAAGAAAGATTGAAAGATGAAGAAAATCAAATGGAAAAAACAACTCACAGCTTCTTTCATGAAGACCCAAGAAGCGGCGCCTTTCCACTTGGGGTCAGAGTCCGGAAAGATTTGGCCGATGTCCGGAAGCCCCAACGCCCCCAAGATCGCATCGGTCACGCAGTGAAGCAACACATCCCCTGACATCACCACGACCAATACCAAATCAAACAAACCTAAAAGAACGGAAAATTCAGACTCAAAAATCTCTAATCTCATTCAGATTTACCATCAGAGTGGGCCTCGCAACCCCGATCGTGGGGAATGTCAATCCCTCCGATGATCAAAGGAAGGTTCGGCTCGAGACGGTGGAGGTCAAACCCGTGCCCCACTCGGAACGGAAGAGACGGAGGCGTCGAAGAGGGAACGGGTTTCACGGCTTCCTGTTGCCCTACCTGGAGGGCGGCGGCGACCGCCAGAGGCCGCAGGTTCGACGGCGACGCCCGGGGATGAATGCGAAGGGAGCAGGGCAAAGGAGGCGCAAAGAGAGTAGCGAGAGCAGGCGAAGACCTGGCCGATTTCGAGGCGGCGACCGGCGACGAGAGGAAGGCGGTGGACGAAGCCATGGCCAGAAAGGAGAAGCTGTGCGACTGCGGCAAACCAAAGGATGCGAGGGGTTGAGTATAAATATAACGGTCTTGCTACTTACGCTGAGTATTATAACTTTACCTGATCGTCTATTGCAGGAATAGCGGGATCCACCACGTCTCAAACTAATGATAAGGCAAGTAGGAAAGTGGATGTTGATTTAAAGAGTCGTTTTAGTTTATTTTCTTCAATTACGGAGAGCGCCGTGGAAGGCCAGGCATTGCAGACGTTCTGCAACGCCGCTGGCGCTTGATGACGTGGCAAGCCATGGATAAAGTAGGGACTCAATTATGCTAACTTTAAGGGGGAAAATGAAAATTAATGGAGTGCCTTAAAGACATTTTAAAAAAAAAATTATATAAAAAAAAAGCAGTGTAACAACCATTAATTAATGAGCTGCTACAATATTCTTTATTTTTATTTCATCACTTAATTTCATGTAACGGAAGACAAATAATAAATTGATTTTCTTTCTGTTTGGGTTGTATTTTTTTTGTCTATACAAAGTGTTCACCCCAAAAGTTTAAAATAAGATGATTAAAAAATAATTATATAATTGTATATGAAAGACTAATTTATAGAGATTCTATCATAATCTAGAAAGAAATATGTTTTAGGTAGAAACCTTTCACCACGATGATGTGGCGATAGAAATTTACTTCGAACCAAAGAATGATGAGTCAGTAGCGGAGCTACTGGTGGGCCATGGCCCAGTCTTGGCCCTAAATTTTTTTCATAAATGGTGAGGTTGGCCCAGGCTTGGACTGGGTCTTAGGGTTTAGGGTTTAGGTTGGCCCAGGCTTGGACTGGGTCGGTGTGGGCCAATTGAATCAATCCTTTTCCTTTCCCCTCTACTCACGCTCGACGTCGCCTTCTTTCGGTGCCTGGCAGCGGATCTGGTCCGGTTCGGAAGCCGGCTCACTTCGGAGCAAGGGAGTGGCCCAATATCCCTCAGCACCCCGCTGCGCTCGGGAAGAAAGCAGCGGTTCTCATCGTTGCCGGAGCAATTAGTGGCATCCGGGTCATTCCAGATGACGCTTCCCAAACGCGATTGATTTCTAGTTAATTCTCCAGAGTTCAGTAATTTCTCCAGTGTCCACTTTAAATTTTTAATTTATGATTAAAAGTGGATGATGATGTTTAATTTGTGTATTTTGAGTTGTTTGTGTTTTATATTTCTTGCT
>JBBMKF010000046.1:3344706-3359250 GCA_037834155.1 Curcuma caesia | reverse complement strand
CTTGCGAATCTAACCATGTTTAAAATTTCTAAATTTGGACATTGTGCAACCATCAATGAATTTTGATCAAAACTCACCAATGGACTTAGGCTTATCATATTCAACCCAAGCTAGGACTAATGCATTCTTAGAACTCTCTTGAGTATAGTCATACCCTTCAATCTTGATTTCACACCCAATTTAGCCTGTTGTGAAGTTTTAAAAAAAATAGTTTTGAGAGAAAAAATAGTAATTTCTAAACCTTATACAACATGACATATTTTTTGAGATTTTAAATGTGCTTCGGTGGTTCGGATGGATTAAATAATCGTGTGTGTTGAGGGAGGGGTATTTTATGAAAGAGATGTGTGATTTTATAAATATGAGAGTGTGATGTCTAATTTGTATATTAGTTAAAGTCAAATATGTGATTTAGTAAATTGTCAAAATATTTTACATCTCTTTTATAGTTTACTATTACTAGCATCCGGGGTACCTTTCTATTCTTATGAAATCTATATTTCTATTGAGGATCTAATTTTAAATAGAAAGTGATCCGGTCTGAGATCAAGAGATGAGTCAACTCCTATATCAAATCGTCTCCTATTGACTTGGGCTACGTCAATTGCTACTGGATCACATGGAGTTTATGTTGAATTCCTATATCAACTAGTTTATATTTTATACTATGGCTTAGAAACCCTAGATCAACTCCTATCGTCTATATTGATTGAGTCAAAAAAATGTATCACATGGAGTTTATGTTGACCGAGTCAAGATCGTGCCATGTAAGTCCCTTATTTACCTCTACATCACAAAGGTTTAAAATCTTATTGTTACCACTTGGTTTTGAGTTATAATTGGAATGAGACACCTTGACCGCTATCATGCCTTGCCAAGAAGTAATGTGGCATGGGGGACGACAAGTGAAGAGAAGAGGAAGAAAGTCAGGAAAGCCTTTTTGAATAATAGAAGACTTCGAGATGCCACGATAAAGTTGAGAGAAGATACAAAGAAAGAGAAGCTTCTGCCATCATTTTACTTTTCAAAGGCGGTTGAAAGCCATCATTTTTCCTTGTCATTTTAATAAAAGATAGAATTCGTCACTCCAACGGTACCACACGAATAATCTCATAATCATATATAAAAAAATAAATCAAAAAATTATAGTTGACTACGACAGATGAAAACATAATCTCAAATTCATCGAGTAACTCTGCTCCGTCGAATTTACCCTTCTTCTTCACCTCTACAGTGCTGTTGAAAGATGCAATCGTCACTGATTCACTGCCCTAGCTGAAGAAGGCTATCACGCGTATGGCTTCACTAACCAGTTTTTTT
This sequence comes from Curcuma caesia, assembly GCA_037834155.1. Classification (NCBI taxonomy): domain Eukaryota; kingdom Viridiplantae; phylum Streptophyta; class Magnoliopsida; order Zingiberales; family Zingiberaceae; genus Curcuma; species Curcuma caesia. Next base: position 3,357,930 of record JBBMKF010000046.1, on the reverse strand, counting down.
ATTAATATTTTATTTTATTTTATTTTTTATTAATCACTAAAGGATTCCTACTTCATTTATCAGTTAAGAAAATTCATTTTACTACAAGCGGCGGGGTGCAAGTTTGCGGGCAGCCGCTCGATCTTCGAATCGGGCGCGCCTTCAACCATCGGATCGTCGCCACGTACCAACATAACGAATACACTTTGATTCGATCCGAAATTGATCCGCGGGCCGAACCAAAATATCGTCGAGGTTCTGTTCCCCCTTCCATTTCCGATCCATTTGCGTCGGAGGATGAGATGATCTCCCTTCCCTCATGGAAGTCGCCGGGCTCTCTCGTCGCGGCCATTGCCTTCCTTCTCATCCTCGTCTCCTTCACCCACATGTTCTTGCCCCCTCTCCTCCCCTCCTTTGACTACTTCACCAGGAGGAGGGAAAGGTTGTTCGGTGGAGGAGCGAGTGAAGATTTAGGGACCCGGTCTCCGGAAACGTCGCATGCGCCGGTGACCTACCGCGGCGCGCCTTGGAAATATGAGATCGGGAGGTGGCTCTCCGGTTGCGATCCTTTATCGGTTGCGGTCGAGGTCGTTGAGGTCGATACAAATTTTATTTTGTTTTTGTTTTTGGCATTTATGGAGCAAAAAGCGAATTGTTTGACTTCAGAAGGTCTTATGTGTAGAATATAAGTGGCATGAATTGCAAGGACGAGTGTGGCGGTCGAGGCGTATGCAATAGGGAATTGGGGCAGTGCAGGTGCTTTCATGGATATGCTGGTTGGTAAAATTTGCAATGCGTAATTTGCTCATCCCCTATTTAGTAACTTTGTATCCCTTTTTGGTCAGTTTTTAACTTTAGTGTTTAGCGAGAAATAATTATCTGAATTTAGTCGGCTCGTTTCCATAAATGCTAATCATTCTCCTAAGTATTGGGGTTAAGAACTCGAGTTTTTGTGATATTCTTTTCTTGCGATTGGTTGAAAGATGTTGATTAAAACATTGTAAATCTTGTATAGATAGTGAAAGGTCGATATTGATTTTCAGTGTACTCATGATAATATTGCCTCAACACTCCAATCAACTTACCAATTGACTCAACACTCCAATCAACTGAGCCATCCTCCAATTGGCTTAATCTATTTGACAATCCCAATTTCACTTGGCTTACTCCTTGGAAGCCTATGCAAAGCTTCAAGATCGAGCTTGTCTGGACCAATCCTTTAGTTAACTGAAACTGTCTTTAGTTGACTTAAAATTCAATAGGTCCAAGTCCAACAGAGAACATTATGTTTTCGAATAAAGATTTTAGAATCAACTCGGCAGTTGACACAACACTTCAATTGACCGAGCTAACCTTCAATCGGCTCAATCCGCTCAAAAGATTCTAACTTTACTTGGTTTACCCTTTTTAAGCCTACATAAAGCTCTGTATATGCCAATTAGGTATCCCTTACCTAGTTTGCTTTGTCCACATTATCTTTGGATGACGTTGCTAAAAAGTGTAAGCTTCAGATTACAATTTCAACTTGTCATCTTCTAGGTTTTCAACTTCCATATTATCCACGATGATGCCCAAAACTCCATTCTCCAGGTCTTCAAATGCCCAAAGCCTCCATGTTCCTAGTCACATCATCCATGATAATATTTCTTAAAGCTCTATGCTCCAGATCTTTGCATGCTCAAAGCCTTTCTTCGATCTCTACATCATCCACAATGATGTTGCTAAAAGACTCCATGGTTTCAGGTCTTCATATGCCTAAAGGTCATGCCTACAGGTCTTCACATACCTAAAAGGTCTTTACCGCTTGCCCAAAAGCATTGCCTCCATATCTTCAACCACTTTACCAAAGGCCTTGCTTTTATCTTTTAGGTCTTCAACCAACATGACTCAACTCTGACAAGTCGAACCTCCTAAGTCCTTGCAAACTTAATGCACATGTCGATGCTACAGGCATAGGTAACTTAAATCCTTTGTTAAACACATTAACACATCCTCAAGACAACATGGTCGAATACCACCATTTATGAGCATTGTTGCATTAACAATCTGCCTAAACCACTTAGAAATATTGTTGCACTAACAGACTTCTCTTCCTTACTAAACCCACCCCCCCCTCTGCTTCTTCTTCTTCTTCAATATATATCAAATACATTTATTCTTCGCCATCTATATCGTAAATCTTCCTCTCACCTCTTCTTTACCTTAAGATGACACACATCTAGATTATTTCATATTTTTTTATTTCCATTATTTTATATATTTTTTGAAAGATTTAACAGGAGACTATTATAGTCATTATCTCTCAATATCACTCTTCTCTCAAAGTTGTCAATAAAATTTCCTCTCTTAACATCTTCTTCCTTCCCTTCGTGAAGAAAAATGATTCAATGTTTATTTTCTTTTCTTTTCCCAGCATATATACTTGCTATTGTAAATGACCATCCATTTTTTTCTGAGAAACCAGCATCTTGATTAAGGAAAGTTTGGAGGCAAAAAAGAGAAAAAAACTAGAGATTCAAACAAATTATCTAGCAATAGGTTGGATTAGATTTGAAAATCGATGAAATCAATTGAGATTTGGTTAAACTGAGAGTTAAATGGATGAAATCAGTTAAAATTTGGTCAACTTGATATAGTTTTGAAAATTTTGACCGATCTACTCTTTTATAAGTAGATAAATCAGGAAGAAATAAATCTCAATTCTGTTTGTTCTGAACAAGATTGATTTGTTTAGGCATGGTTCCATTTATTTTGGTCACGCTTACGCTGATTGACCTAGGAAACTGCAGAATGTTTAAATTTAAAGATGAGAGTGTGAAGTTCGGCAAATATTGAACAAAACCATAAACCTAGCTTATGAACGTATTGATCTGAATCTTTGAATAATCAAACAATCACTGAATTTTAGTAAAAAGATCTTGGGAAGTCTAATAGTTTTAGGAAATAACTACTTGGTAATATGCATATAGGGGTAAGCAAAATCTCGGTTAAATCAAAATAACCGACTGAATTGGAAGTTCGGTTAATTCGGAAATTCATTTTTTTTAAAATCTCAGTTATTTCAGTTATATTCGGTTCAGTCTTGGTTTTAAAATTCCAAATTCAGTTAAACTGATCAAACCAAATTGGTATCAGTCGATTGCTATGTTGTGAGCAGTTGACTGTTGTACCTGAATCGGACAACGAGTGTGCAATTTGACTGATCGACTGATAAATCGGATAGTAGAATTGTATGTTTAGCAATCGATTGGTGGACTCGATTGTTCAATGGTAGTCGATTGATGATGCAACATCAATCGACTGCTACGAAAAGTTTGGTTAATTCAGTAATTGACCGAATTAATAAATTTTTATCAGTTTAGTTTTAGTGACAAAGTTTAGTTGGTTCGGTTTGTCCAAAAAAATTCAGTTAGTTCGATTTCGGTGTGTTTGGTTCGGTCGGTTCGGTTATTAACGAAATGCTCACCCCTATATGCATAGACACAAGGAGAGAGAGAAATAATAAAGGCATTTGCTTGTTTTTTGTTTGTTATTGAGTATTCTTTTGTCATTTTAATTGACCTTTATTTTCTCAATGCTGAATTATGTAGTTTCATTTGATAAGTTCCTCATATTGAAAAATGAAAGGTTCACTTTATTCCATGATACAACTTTGAAATGAGCAACAGATTTGCAAGATAAAAATGCTATTGTATTCAAACAGGTGAAGGATGTGAAACAAAGTTGGAGCTAAAGTGTAATCTTCCTCATTCACCAGAACAACCTTATGGCCCATGGATTGTGTCAATATGCCCTGCTTATTGTGACACAACACGAGCAATGTGTTTTTGTGGACAAGGAATGAAGTATCCAAATCGTCCAGTGGCAGAGGCTTGCGGATTTAAAATAAAGTGAGTTAGTTTTCTTTCAAAATGTATTTTTCTGTCACTTATCGTGGTGCTTATAGTTATCATCTCTGATCAGCTCACCTTCCAAACTTGGTGATCCAAAAGTTACTGATTGGACAAAGGCTGATTTTGAAAATATTTTTACAACTAATGGTTCCAAACCTGGATGGTGCAATGTAGACCCAGAGGATGCATATGCTTCAAAAGTAAAATTTAAAGTGGGATGTGATTGCAAGTATGACTGTCTTTTGGGACAGTTCTGTGAGATTCCAACATTATGTATTTGTGTCAACCAGTGCTCTGGACACGGACATTGTCGTGGTGGATTTTGCGAGGTATGCTAAACTAAAAAAGGAACTCCTAAGAGAAACTAAGCACCATAAATTTTCTTCCATTTTCTGATAGTTTGCCAACGACATCATTCTAAAGTTACTAAAGTCTAATTGTGTTATAATTAATGAACATATTGTACTTCTGAATTATGATGTTTAGTTACTTCTATAGTTCTACTTTATAAACTGTAGCACAGCCAATCATATGTTATGTGCCAGAGTGTTGGATAGTTAAGAAATAATACATACAAAAAGTTGAATATAAATGAAAAGGTCAAAATGAATGTATGAGTTTACATAAAAATGTTATGAATATGATTATCCTAGAATAGTTAGGTATAATTCTAAAAGTTAAATGCAAGACAATAGGTTAAGATAGTACTATCATGACCAAAGACAATAAGTTTTACATTCAGGGTAGTTGAATCAATTGAAGTGTTGATGGTGTAAGGCTTAGAGGGACACCAAAGAAAATTCTATTAAGCTTAATCAACAGTGACCTAAGACATCTGATATTACTAGCAATATAGTCTTGTATAAAGTTCAATGCTCGGATATTATTTATGTAGCTGTTCAGAAATAGTTCAGGTTCATAGCAGCTTCTTGTTGTTCATGTATGTACTTTTATTCTATTTAGTTATTATACTTGAAGTAATGATACTCATAAGACATCCTCTTTGCAATTTTATAATAAATAAAGTTTTTCAGTGTGACAGTGGTTATTATGGGATAGATTGTAGTGTTCCATCTGCCTTATCACCTATGCAAGAATGGCCAGTATGGCTTCGACCGGCTAAAGTTGATTTACCTGACAAGGTATCCATTAATGGTGATCTTATGACCATCAAAGCGGTAGTTAAAAAGAAAAGGCCACTAATCTATGTTTATGACCTGCCACCAGAGTTCAATGCACACCTTCTTGAAGTAAGCTTGTGATTCATTGTTTTTGTTTGATTTAATGTTCAGAAATGCTTCATTTCTTCACCTTTTTCCCCTTATAGGGTCGACATTTCAAGTTTGAGTGTGTTAACAGAATATATACAGACAAGAACAGGACATTGTGGACAGATCAATTATATGGGTCACAGGTGTGAACTTACAAGACCATAAATTATTATTTCACCTTAACGTATCCTTACAATTATTTATTTATGTTTAGATGGCACTCTATGAGAGCATTCTTGCTAGTCCTTATCGAACAATGAACGGCGATGAAGCAGATTTCTTCTACGTTCCTGTTCTTGATTCATGTATAATTACTCGAGCAGATGATGCACCTCATTTACGGATGAAGGTATGAATACATTTATGAAATCTCATAATTGCTCCTTTGTTGATTTACATTGTTTCTTCTAATGAACAAATCTTGCAATGCAAAATGCTTCATGTGTTTCTTTAAAATACTCTTCTAGGAACAACAATAACAACAACAACCGAGTCTTATTCCACTAAGTGGGGTCGGCTAAAATACTCTTCTAGGAAAATATTTTAAATTTGTTAAGAAAACTTATTTTTCATATGTTTGGTAGTGCATATTAGAGGTGTTAGTGTTAAGGGATATTAGTGAAGGAGGTTTAGTTAAGCATTAGTTTTTTTAAGTTTAGGGTTACCATAACAGTGATCCCATGAACATAAACAATACATTATTTTCTCTCTCCTAAGCTCTATAGAGGATCAAAGTCACCCATTTAGCTTAGAGTATTTTGTATTCCTAAGGGAAAGGTCAACATCTTTGATCCTTTCTCCTTTGTCTCATTCTCCATCATGGCTAAGTCATCTGCACAATTACTTCCAAGCCCTCTATGCAATATCGTGCGATCTTGAGTGCATGACTATGAATCACCAACTTTTGGAAACAGGTGGAGGGGAGCAATATAACACTGCCAGTCTCTGTTAAGAACTCTTATCTTTTGAATTTGTTGCAAGGGCATCCGATTGATGGTCATGCTTCACCATGAAGGCAAGCACAAACACTACCAACCTTTCCTTTGCTTGTGGTCCCGTGTATTCCATCAACTATATTGTGAGCTTTGTTAATCAAGGTCAAACCATGTCATTGGTTGCTTGCTTTATTCACTATATTTTTGTTTCTCCAATGTGTGAATGTTATATTGTCATCACATTATTGTAATATCTAATTTGTTGCCGACTTATAAGAGGTTCTTTAGTTCAGGTAACAGAGTGAACATGGATAGTATTTGTACTCTAGTTTGAGAGGGACTGTTAGAGGAATTAGTTTTAATAAGGTTATTTGTGTAGCAGGGTTAATCTTGCATTGGTATTTTAGATTTAGGGTTATGTTTATAGTCCTAGACGTTGTAATAGCTATCCCATTAACAAAAGCAATATGATATTTTTTTTTCTTTCCTAAATTCTTAATATTTTTTGCCTTTACTAAATTCTATATATGTATGAAGATGAGATGGATACTATTCTCTAGTTTCCCGGGAATGCAGGAAAGAAATATATAACACATGAATTAAGCATGAGCATGGTAGCTCCTATCCAAATCATATTTTATTTCTTGTTTTTGGTATCACTTAAATATTTACAGTCATAATTTAAACATCATTTATGTATCTAAATCTTGCATATTTTAGTGTATATAATTTATTTAATTATTTTAATCTCAAGTATTTGTCAATTTTATACTGTTATCTATTATTTTATACATTTAGTTTAATATACTGCCTTTTCAATGGTTATTTTTAGTTTATAATTTTTAAGTTAATTTATTCATATTAAATATGCATAACATCATGATGTTCTTGTCATTGGCTTAGAATGATCAAATGATTTAACTAGTAGATCCTGTTTAAGTAAAATTAAATGGCCAAATAGTGTAAACTTCAACTTTAAAATTATTGAAGAATAACATCTGAGATGACTTTTTCTCCAAGTTTAAGCTCTCTTTTAAATTTTGATTTATAATATTTTACATTGAGAAAAATCCTTCTATGTCAAGGATGGCATAAAGCCTTGGCTATGATACCATGACAGGGTGAGTGGGGGATGTGGTGCCTTTGTGATTTGAGACAAAGTCTCTTGAACATATTGTTCTGGCATGCCAGAGAACTAAGCACCTATGGCTTTGGGCATGCATCACACATCCTTCAAAGTAAAGCTGCTGTAGGTTATCTGTTGATGCTCTGGCTTTCCCTAGTTGGTTCCCTCCTATACGGAGGTATCTATATGTCCTCTAGCCCTTAAGATTTTATGGGGCCTTTGATATCATTTGCGTGGATTGGCTTTCTACATGTATATACATTTTTGTTGCTTTGGGAAGCCTAAAGGTCTTTTTAACCACAAAAATGTACGTGATGATGGTGTTACCTCTTTTAGTTCTTCCTATCTCTTCCTATGATGTGGGTGCTCAGGCAACCTCATGTTTGCCCATCCCCTTGCTTACCCAAACCTTGGCTCCCCTCCTTTATGGAGAATCAACTCGACACCATGTTACCACACTATAAGCCTTTTTGACTCTTCATGTTTTTAATGTGTACCTCCAAGCAAGTTATATGGGAGTACAATTGCTTGGGTGGTATGAAGATTGAACCCTCTTTGTCACAGCAAGGATCACTTCTTGTTGAATTGCCTGTGTAGGAAATTCTTGTCTGGATCACTAGGCCACCGGCAATATGCATCAGTGACCTCCTAATCCATTGATGTTGTTAGCTGCATGTAGACAAGCATGGCTCCGAGAATCTGGTTTGATCAGTTAGTATTTGCATTGAACCTTCCATCCTTGGGAGTGGATTCAATAGATGGTTGAGTCCATTATCTTTTGCTTTGGTTCCATTGACATTATTGATGAGATTGTCAATTAGGACTTCATCACGATGTTGTGAATTATGAATTTGGACCCCTATGGAGGTATCTATGTGACATGATGTCCTGTAGTTCCATGAGGGGCCACATTGCTTCATTCCGTTCTCCTCTCCATTTACTAGTAGAGAGGAGACTTTTTCATATATTGATTTGTTAAAACTTAAAATTTTTTATTAGATTGGTTAAATATCCATGCTAGATTTAGCAATTATCTCATTTTTTAGGAGCGGTTCAAGTTATTGTTTTTATTGAATAGCTATGATTCTTAACAAATTTCATTGAAACCCTAGCAATTATATATCACTTTAATCTTAGGAACAAAAAGGTCTAAGAAGTTACTTTGCTTTGGAATTCTACAAGAGAGTTTACGATCATATAGTTGAGAAGTATCCTTACTGGAATCGCTCTGCTGGGAAGGACCATATTTGGGTATGACAATATACCAAGTGAGAATTTAAATTTTTAAACTTTCTGATGGGAACCTAATTTCATTGCTCGTATCTGACAGTTTTTTTCATGGGATGAAGGTGCTTGCTATGCCCCAAAAGAGATCTGGAATAGCACTATGTTAGTTCATTGGGGCAATACAAACTCAAAGCATAATCATTCTACAACAGCTTATTGGGCCGACAACTGGGATCCAATTCCTTCTTCTAAAAGAGGTACCCACCCCTGCTTTGATCCAGAAAAGGATCTTGTCCTTCCTGCATGGAAAAGGCCTGAACCTGGTGCAATATGGGCAAAACTTTGGGCAAGGTACATATCAAGAGTATCCATTTTAGGCTTTTCATGATTACTTTGTCTGACATTGTTATAACTGAATGTTGTAGACCACGCAAAGAGCGTACGACATTATTCTACTTCAACGGAAACTTAGGACCTCCCTATGAGAATGGTAGACCTGAAGACACGTGAGTAAATTATCTTTGAACATCATGGGATTGGTATCAATGATTTTACTGTCAATCATTTAGTAGCTTCTTTTTCCAAACAACATTTCAGATATAGTATGGGCATTCGACAAAAGCTTGCTGAGGAATTTGGTTCTACACCTAACAAAGCGGGCAAGTTTGGGAGACAGCATACTCCAAATGTCACTGTTACCAATATACGCTCTTCCAAGTATTATGATGATGTAGCTAGCTCTATCTTCTGCGGTGTCTTGCCTGGGGATGGATGGAGTGGACGCTTGGAAGATAGCATTTTGCAAGGATGCATTCCTGTAATAATTCAGGTAAAGCAGGCATTCTTGCTTTGCTTTTAAAATAGAGTTAGCCAATTGCACACCAGGAGTTTATATGCAATGTTGTCCCTCCATGTACCATGGTTCTTTTCTTTTCAAACTTGATTAATTGACTTTCAAATTGTACAATGGATCCAGAGCTTGCTCTGGGGTTTCCCACTTCAGGTATTTTGGTCCAATTTTCTCCTTGAGGCACTTCCTCATCACATACCTCATAAAACTGATGTGATTGGAAGGGCTAATGTTTTTTTTTTCAAACAAGGTCCTAAATTTTGTTAAGTTTGTTAAATTATTAGGAGGTGTCCAAGCTTTAAAAGTTTGTTATACTTTTAGGGTTTTAGGGTACATTAGGCCTTATATAAGTCAGTGCTTAATTTATCACATACATTATCTTACTAATCTTGACATATTGGCGTAGGATGGTATCTACCTTCCATATGAGAATGCCCTGGACTACAGAAGCTTTTCAGTTAGAATTCAAGAAGACGAGATTACAAACTTGCTTCAAATTCTTCAGGTAGTATACCAGTCCTCTCATTATTTGTTGTATATGTAGAAAAGTCCTGATCATCTTGTTAGCATTTTTTTGTTTTTTGTTTTGTTTTTTGTGAATTGGACAGCGGTTTAATGAGACAGAAATAGATCTTATGTTGGCAAATCTACATCAAATCTGGCAGAGGTTTTTATATCGTGACTCTGTGCTGCTTGAAGCTCAAAGGCAAAAGAAAATTTTCCCCGAGGAGGAAGGATGGGCAGTTGAATTCTCTAAACTGGTGGAAGATGATGTTTTCGCGACATTTATACAGGTAGAAACAATCATCTTTAGCAGTATTTATTATCTGAGTTTTGTAGCTAAAAGTTAGCAGCAATAAGTCTTTCATGTTACTTATCCTTAACTAGTGGTTATAGCTAATCTATTTGAACTTTGGCTAAGAATAAGATTAAGACAATAGACTTGGTTCTTAGTTATCTTACGATTGTGCTGATACTATTCTCAAATCTGAACTTATAGATTGGTCAACCAAACTTGTTTATCTTGTTTTTTTTTTCTCTTTCCAATCATGCAGATATTGCATTACAAGCTGCATAATGATCCATGGAGACGAAATCTAGCCCAATCGAGGGATTATGGCATGCCAAATGTTTGTTCGAGAAGAGAACACTAATACTATTCAAGAACATTCCACGCAATTCTTTGGATCCCACAACAGAAGAGGTAAATTGTTTCCACGAGCATTCTTTTATAATTTTGTCCAAGGCACGCTGGATTCTCTGCCATCTTTCTAAGTGGGCTTATGTTCTCTAATATCATCCAATTACTTCATCAATTCTCACCAGAAACTTCTCCATCTTCTTCCAGAAAACAAGGCCCTCGTCGTACATTAATTTACACACACCAAATTAAAACCAAAACGATTTAACACTTAAACAAAACAGTATGTATGCATAGACATTACTGTGTTTCCAGATCTCCCTTGACACACGAAGCCACCAGCCACTTCAACCCTTTGCCACGCTTTCTCTTCTTCACCTTCTTCATCTCTTCTCCTCCACTCCTCGTATTCTTCTCCTCCAACTGCAATAATGGTTGCCGATAATCAAGCCAACGAATAATTCAAAAAAAAAAAATGGAAATTATAAGCGAATACAGTAATAACTCGCCTCGAGCAGGCGTTTCTCAAGGTGTTCGACGCGGTCCATGAGGTTGCCTTTGACCTGCGTTTCGGCGACGACTGCTCCGATAGGCCGGCACCGGCGCCGGTCGGTGCTTCTAGGTGAAGAGTCGACCGAGGAGTTGCTGACTTCGCTCGTCGTAACGGTTCCAGCGTCGCCGGAGGCGGCGGCGGCGGAGGTGCTGCGGCTGCTGTGACTGCCACAGAGCTCCTCCAGGTAGCCCAGCATGATATCCAACCGGTCGACGCGGGCCAAGATGCCACCGCCCGGTGAGAGCTCCGAGCGTGCAGCTTCGCTGCTCGCGACGTGCGCTGCCATTCCCGAACTGCATACAAGGACGCGTGCGTTCTGATCGAGAAGGGCGCGGAAGCGCGGGCGCTTTATGAGGAGACGGAGAGAGGGATCCGGGAGCGGCGACGAGGAGGGCGACGCGTGTGCGGCGGCGCTGCATGTGTCGACTGCGCGCGTTGCACGCGTGGTGCGTGGGTGCTACGTTGGTCGGGTGATTTCATTTTGTGGGAGATTGGAGATTAAGGCAACCCCAAAAAAAAAGTTTGCTGAAGCAAGAGAGCCAAAAATAGAAAAAGAATTGAAAGTATAATTTTTTTTGACTATCGAAGAATTTGTTATTTATTTATTTATTTATTTATTATTAGAAGGGTATCTCGTATGCTATATTTTTTTTATTAAATTTATTTTTCTCCTATTTATCTAAATAAATTTGACTTATCTTAATTATTCAAGCTAATCCATCATGCAAATTTGTAAACACTTTGCGCTCAAATAATGCTACTAAATGTGTGTGTCAAATACGCCAAAACAAGCTGGTTAAGTTGACTATTCGAAAATATGAGCTGACTAATAAAATTTTAGACTATAAACGACACAAGACAAGTGAAATTTTGTAGTGTTTAAATTTGTTTGATAAGATAAACAAGTCAACTCGAGTTTAAAATGAACTAAATTATTGAAATAATTATTCAAGATTGATTTAATTTTTTTTTATGAACTTGAGTTTGGTTCGAATTTGACTTAAGCTTGGTTTATTTAAATATTATCAAACTCTCAATTCAAACTTGTTTTATTGTTTGAAATTTTTATATTTTAAAATTATTTGATTGATTATTGAATTTGATAATATAACTTTATTTATTTATTTTGAAAGTTTTTTATTTATTTAATATGTTGATAAAAATTTTATTGATTAATATGATTCAAGAATATTATTTAATAATATTATTCATGAATATTGTTTATGAACATTAATAAATTGAGCATATATGTATTTATTTTTTTTAGTTTAATGAGTTATTCAAATTTATTTATTTAATTAATTTTATATATATTGAATAAATATAAATAAATTTTTATTAAATTAAATATCAAATTTATTTACGTTCGATTTTTCTAATAAAATTATTGCATGGGTCTAAAACCGCTTAAGTTATTCTATATTTTTATTTTTTTAAAATCAATTTAGATTCATATAGTAATTTTAAACAAACTATTATGTGCCTGGGAACTGTAAAAATTTCAACTCTCTATCTTTTCTTATCTTATGTGTTCTCTGTACCTCATGGAGTTTTTTTATATTTTTGTTTTTCAAATTCGATCAGTTTTTGTGATGTATATTTAAATTGTTCAAATTTCATCAATAACTCCATAGACCTTTTGGATTTGTTCTATAACTTGATTTTTATTTATTTTTTAACAATTTAGGTTCATTGAGTAATTTTACTTAAAATTGTTACATATTTACATATTTTATGTGTTTTGTTGTTGAAGAACCACTTAATAATAATAATAATAATAATAATAATAATAATAATAATAATAATAATAATAATAATAATGCGAAGAATAATTAAATGTGATGAACAAGTAGTGGAAGGAACTTAAATTCCAACTTTGCAAAGCATATATCACAGAGTTTGCATACTTAATGTTTTAGAAGTGCACCAAAAGTGTTGTATACTCTATCGGCACATGCCCACACAATAACTTAGAATTTCCATCAGTTTAATTGGGTATGAACAACAAATATAGAAAAAATATGGTATACGAAGTTCTCGTCAATTTAGAATCCCGAGGAGAGATCGGACAACATTGAATTTATTATATGCAATTTCTCCTGTATTACAAGGGACTATTTTCACTACTCGAATTCATGACTACAACTTAATCTTTTCACTGATTCACCTACAGAATAAATCTAAAACACAACTTACACCCATTTGATACTAAAAAAAAAAAAGAGATTTACACATGAAAGTGATTGGAT
>JBBMKF010000046.1:3327737-3339470 GCA_037834155.1 Curcuma caesia | reverse complement strand
ACAAATGGACTTAACTTTGAATCCCTTTGCCATAATCAAAACTTAGGTTCGATCGTCGGATGCTTCCCGCACCAACATATTGGATTAGACTTTGCTTCACCGGGTCTTATCCTTCTCCAAGCGCCTGGATCATTCTGAGTGCTTGGAGGTTGAGGTTTCCTAGTCAAATCTGGACTTGCACCTCATCTACCTCGTACCTCGTTGGCTCAAAACAATCATGTCTGACCGCCTGGACTATTTGGTTGCTCGGATTTGATAGGGGCGCACAGAGTCTTCTTTAATTTTCTGGTTATCCTCGATTTTCCTTTAAGTTTGATTTCCTACATCATAGAGTTAGAAGAACACAAACATAGTGCAAGAATTAATGTTTTAAATAGTTTAACAATTGTTTAGTCTTAATTTTTGGATTTCTAGTGAAATCCTAGGTCAGACTGATGCCTACTGTTCCCTTCAAGGAAACGCGTCTTCACCTATTCCTCTCAAGAGATTTTACCTGTATGTCAAATATCTGGTCCTCTAGACTTGTTTGGACTTCCTACTCAACATCCGATCCTATGGCCCCTAGGACTTTCCTTTCGATGTCCGATCCTCATTGACCCATCGACCTGCTAGACGTCCGATCTACTAACCCGCTTATACTCCTCGATTGATATCCTTGATCTGCCAAGTCATCTTTGCCCAACCCCACTGACCAGGACTTCCTTGCCTAACCTTCAAGTAGGGCTTAACTTGCCTAACCTCTAAGTAAGACTTTCCTGTGCTACCTACACACTCAGATCAATTCATTAGTCAACAACATAATCTTAACTTTGAACCATTTGTCATTATCAAAATACAGGTTCGATTATCTGATGTTCCCTGCATCAACAAGTATAACTGTTCTAGCTCTATTTTACAGGACTACTACTATTCTTGTTATACTAATCTGATTTTATAAATCAATAAAAATTGAGATTTCCTAAAGGTATCAATCAACTAAACGGAAGGTTCAGTCGATCGATTAGTTCAGCCGATTGAATGGCAGGTTGATCAGTTGACCGATTAGTTCAGTCGACTGAATATTCGATCGTCTGTTGTTCAATCAAATAAATCAAGGGAGGATTATTGGGATACAATCAAAGTCTCACATTGAAAATACATGAAAAAGTCATGAGTGTTGGTGTAGAGAGAATCAGATGATCGAACTTAAGTTTTGATAATGACAAAATGTTCAAGTTAAGTGTGTGATGTTTACTGATGAGCTGAATTGAGTGAGCAGGTACCACAGAAAAGCTCTAGTTGCAACTAGGACTTTCCTATGCCTAGTAGCGACTAGGCGGTGGAAATCCTAGCTAGAGGTTGGACTGACCTAGTCTGAAGGATTAGGTGGGAAGACCTGGTTTGGAGGACTAGACAAGGAAGTCTTGGTTTGGAGGACTAGACAAGGAAGTCTTGGCAGATCAAGTGCATCAAATGAAAGACTAGGCAGGTCTGGAGGACTAGATGTCTAGCAGTGAAAATCTTAGGGGTCGAGGATCAAAGCGAAGCAAAAGTCCAACAAGTCTAGAGGACTTGGTTGACACAAGTTAAATTCTCCCGAGTGAAGTGGGTGAGGATGCGTTCTCGGTAAGGGAAAAGTAGGCATCGGTCTTACCTAGGGTTTCACAAAAAATTTGAAGTCAAGACCAATTAAACAGTTTGATAAATGTGCTCTTTCCTATTACTTTTTGTGTGTTGCACTAAAGGAGGAGCTGAAACTTTGTGTTCCGGGCGCCCTTATCTGGATTCAGGCGTCCGGAGTTGTTCCAAGTAACTGGACATCAGCAGAACGGGACTAGCAAAGTGGTGAGGTGATAGAGTCCCAGTGGCCGGGACACCTCAGCTTCCAGGCGCCCGGAAAGGTTCTAGGCACTCCAGTCTGGATAAGGCGTTACGGAGTCAAGGTTGATCCGAAACCTCCACGTCAACATAGAGGTGACTAGAAAGGGATACAAGCGTCCAGAAGTACCGAGTCAACAGCTCGATAGTGGATTGACAGACAATGTGGAGGCGTCCAGAAAGACTTCCAGGATTTCGGATAGCCCAATAAAAGAGCCTCGAGGGAAAGCCCTTGAAGCATCATTCTATGACTTAATGACGACCGTCTAGATGAAGAAAGATCATCTGGAACGTTGTCGTCACACCGAGGAGCTACATCAACGTCTATCATTCTTCGGTATAACTACTTTACATTTTATGTACTCAAATTCTAAATCGGTATTCATATTACCGATCTTATTTTTTGTAAAGCGCCTAACTCTTCTCCGTAAGAAGGGGAGTTACTTAGTGGATTGTCCGTTTGAAACGGTCTCTTGATCGTGGGCTTTGAAGTAGTAGCTTGTGGTTGTGAACCAAATAAATCTTTGTGTACTTGTGTTATTTCCACTACCCTCTCTATTTTTTATACGCAAAATTTTATGAGCTTTATCGAAAAGTATGAAAACGCAACGAAAGCGCTATTCACCCCTCCCTTTAGCGCTCCCAACGATCCTACAATGAGTTTATAAAATGGAAGATATCTCCATTGGTATAAAACCTTTTAGGTAGAGTCTAAAAATAAAACCATGATGGCTTAGACACAAAGTGAACAATATCATACTATTGTGAAGATATATAGATTCCATTGGTACTAATAATTAGTATCAGAGTCATGGAAGGACCCTCAAGAAAAAATGAAAGATGTAGGGAAGGCTTGTACTATACGGATAATGGTAGAGGGCTCCCACTGATCCTTTGTTTGAGGGGAGGATTGTTGGGATACAATCAAAGTTCTACATTAGAAATATATGAAAAAAATCATGAGTTTATAAGATGAAAAATGTTAAAACCATGAGTGTTTAAGCTCAAAGTGGATAATATTACCCCATTATGGAAATATGTGGATTCTATCGGACCTAACAACACTCTCAAACGCCTAAGTGGGTTGCACTCCCAAGCGCCTGAGTACCCCAAGCACCTCGGAGTTGAGAACTTGGGATCTCATACTCGAGTAATCGACCGCCCGAGCACTTGAGAGTTTGGGCTAGAGTACTTGATCTTCCGAGCACCTCAGAGTCGAGAACTCAAGAGTCTGAGCCCGAGTATCCGACTATCTATTATTGAGTAACTTTTTTTGTATTTAGGCCCGTTTAACGTGGTGATTACAGTGGTGCTAGTTGCAAAGGAGTGCGCACACCCTTTGGTGAATACGAAAGAGGCGCATATGTCTTTTGAAAAAATTTGCTGTAATCTTTTACGGCTATCCTCTTCTTATATAAGATAATGATACCTGCGTCTTCTTATATATAAGATAATGATACCTGCGCCACGAAGGTATGATAACATTAATTACTCTTCATTATCTCATCGATTTTGCTACTTTTTTCCTCCCGAGTCTAACTTAAGTTTTGTCCTTGATTATACTTTTGATTCAATTGTGACATTGAATTCGAAAGCATGGATCATCTTGTCTACGAGATCTACTTCTAGGGCTCGTACCATTGCCTTCAGCTCTTTAATTAAGTTCCATATTATACATTAAATGTCATGTACCTTCCATTTAACACTTCTCTGATCCACCTTCTCTTTCTCTCCTCTCCACCTTGTTCTTTCTTAATTATTTACTTCATCCATTTTCCAAAAAAACAAAACACAAAAACAAAAACAAAAAAGAAAAAGACAGTTTGCGTATATATATATGGACAGTGGTATCAAGGTTAATTAATTAAAGCATTATTCCTCACGCAGCGTACGCACGGAAATGCTTAGCTTCTGCGCGGCGCATGTGCTCCATCGCACTCTCATCACCCCGTGGCCGCGACAAGATGACAAGCCACAAACAGTAGTTAATGAGCAGTATTTGATGCACAATTGCTTATAATATAGGAAGGTTTTTCTTTCGCTGGAAATGGTAAAAGGCTTGCTCCGTCTGGGTCTGCTGGCGCAAGCTGGCCAGCTCTCTGGCCTGCGGCAGCTGATGAGGGTGTAGGTGGCTGGTGCACTGACACCCAGACGACCGAGCAGATGGAGGACGAATGCGTAGGGCTGATGGATGGGAATAATTTCCACTGCGTTAAAAAAGCAAGCAACAAATTACCATGAATACATCTGCTTGCTTGGGATTTGGGAAGTCAATCTATCATCATCTACGCCAACATCTCAGACATTAATGAATGAATGAATCACGTCCAATATAATCCACCCAACCACCCTCCCCATTGCATTCCCTCGCCCTCGCCCTCTCGCCCTCGATCGGCCTAATGCCTTGCCTTTCCCAAGATGGTAGGAAGTCAGGCCTGGCTCGCACCCACTCGGCGTCGCCAAATCCATCAAAGATGCCATGGCAGCTACTGCCCGCACCCGCAGAGCCTATGGCTACGCTTGCTGTGGTCGATGTGATGAGTTGAGGAGGAGGAGGAGGAGGAGGCAGGGAGGGAGGGAGGGTGGGAAAAGGCTATGGAGAGTGCAGACAAGGCAATGGTGGTGGGGTTTATACGAAGTGGGCAACTGTGAGGGCCCTCCTTTCTTTTACTCTGTTGGGAAACCGAGGAATAGTCACATCACTTCCCGCACTCACTGGCCTCCCTCGATAATGACAACTGAAACCCTCATCTCTCTCCTTGTCCTCCTTCCAATTGCAACAATTTTATATATCAATACATTATTCTTCCTTCTCCTTCTTCTCCAATTATTCTAAACGCTAGCTCCTTAATTTCACAGCTTTGAAAGCGTGAATAGATTAGAGGTGTATATTATATATGTATGGGAAGCTTAAAAGCTACCTATAGACACCCTACCAGATGAAGTAGCTTGTCACTTGTGAGGATATTAACAGCTTTTCTCTTTAGCACTTTGACCAAATTATCTATTTAGAAAATGTAGAAGATGATCATCAATCAAGTGTGCCACGAGAAATATATATAATTAATAATTAAAGAGCATATATGTACTCGGATCCACTGTGTATGTAGAAGAAAGATAGCTAGCTAGATATCACTAAGAGTGGTGAGTGGGGTTGCCTCGCCCGGGCATTATTGCCAGAATAGAAACCCTAAGCAGGTATCATGGACTACATGCTCATGTGAGCAAGCTCCATCGCCTATCTATCTATCTATCTATCTATCTATCTATCTATCTATCTATCAATTCCTTGGATCTCTTCCATTCTCCCTCCATCTAATTAGCTAGCTCTTGTCTTGTTGCTGATCTCATGGATTTGGTCTCTCCCACTGAGCACTTGTGCTACGTGCGTTGCACCTACTGCAACACTGTTCTTGCGGTAATTAACAGCACCTCAATAGTAGAAGAGACGATTAACAAGCTAGCTAGTGAACGATCGCAGCCTCATTGTCCATTGCCATACATGTTTCTTTTCCAGTGTGTATGTGTGTGTGTGTGTGTTTTTTCTTTCTTTGTGGCAGAACTTTTTCAGCTAGCCTAAAGCAATCCCTCATCTTGTTTCTTTTGTCCTGATTTGGGATCTTTAAACGTGGCCTCTAACTATGAATGATCTTTGAGAAGATCGACTGGAAGTACTGCTTTTGCTTTCTTTTCTTTTCTTTTCTTTTCTTTTCTTTCTGCTTGTGTTATTGTTAGGTTTAATGCTGCTTCTAGGGTTCTTGCTATAGCCTGCCTTGGGAAGTGGCCGTGTACATGTATCTCCACTCATGTTCCATGAGATTTGGAAGAGGGAAAAAATAATTTTGTAAAATGTACGATTTCAAGAAGCTCATGGGAGATCCAGATCAATTCCTTCAATTCATGCACGAGGAGTTGGTGCCCACAGGCTCGATTGCTAGGGTTTCCATGCTCATAGTTTAAGCTCTGCATAATTCATTTGCTTTCCATAGATCAGGAGTCATTATTTTGTAGTTCTTAAAATCTTGTAAGATCTCAAGAGCTTCGATGCATTTTTACAGAATTCAGTCGATAAATGGAGGTTCCCCAGAGTAAAATTCCTGGGATCAACAAAGAATATTTTCTTTTTACAGAATTAATGCCTCTTTTTGGTGGCTGCAGGTTGGGGTTCCATGCAAGAGGCTGCTGGACACAGTGACTGTCAAGTGTGGCCACTGCAACCATCTCTCCTTCCTCAGTCCCAGGCCCATCCAGCAACCATTAAGTCTCACTGAACATCCAACGAGCCAACTCCAGGTTCATGAACTTCATTCAGCCAACTGTATATTCTAATTATTATGTCTTCTCTATGAGTTGCACTGAAAAAAAATTGGTCTATGATAGGGTCCATGTTCCGATTGCCTGAGGGTTTCACCGCCGTCATCGTCGTCGTTCTCCGGTGAGCCAGTGATCCAAAAGCCACCCTTTGTTGTTAAACGTAAGCTTGCTCTATTCTAGTTTTTGTTCATTAATTCTTGAAAAGATCTCTCTCTATATATAATTTGGCATGAATTCATGGTACAGCTCCTGAGAAGAAACACAGGATGCCTTCTGCTTACAATCGCTTCATGAAGTAAGAATCAAGTTAATGTGGTTTCTGTATATGCTTAATGCTTGAGACCTCGTTTGTGCAATATTCTATGTATGTCCTCCATGGACAGTACTGCTTGAAGCTACAGAGATCCTAGTTGTAGCTTAGGTCGTCTACTAGTCAGCATAGTTATAGTTTAGGAGGATCCTGTATATCTAGATGTGTACTAGTGAATCTCTATATCGAGTAGATTAGCAGCACATATGCATGCATGCGTGAGTCCTTTAAGTGCTACTCTATGGCGTACGCTAGTTCATAGGCCATGCATTGAAGATGCCAAAATATATATATATATTCTAGAGCAATAAGTTTGCACAGGGACAAGTCAAGCTACCGAGCAGGAGAGTAATAATGTCTAGCAAAGTGAAGAACTTGTGGATGAATTTCTAGTTCTAAGTAGATGAGATTAATTATGAGGTATGATCATAATATTAAGGCTTTTGCTTGCAAGATCAACAGTGGAAGCTTTAGAAGGTCATGGCATTAAGATAGCATTAACTGTTGATAAAAGGTATTGCCTGATGACTAATGTTCATTGCTGTTTGAATGCCATGAAAGGGAGGAGATACAGAGAATCAAAGCTGCTCAGCCTGATATTCCTCACCGAGAAGCATTTAGCATGGCAGCAAAGAATGTGAGTGAGTTTTCTACAAATAAACCTTTAATTTCTTAGTCTTGTTCCTTCCTTTAACTAGCTAGCTCCTGCATGAACAAATTAAAGTGGGCGAAATGTGATCCTCGTTGCTCGACAATGGCTTCAACCTCCGAGAGCTTGAAGCTATCTCCAATCTCCGAAGTGGTAAATCCAAACACAAATGCTAGCTACTTGTTCCTTGTAAGGTAGAACAACACACACTAGCCCACTGACAAATTGCCTGCATTGCATATGGCACAGGAAAGGAGCAACAGCTTCAACAGGACTGAAAGCTCCAAGGTTTACAGTCATGTCGAAAAGGAGGATTAGGTTCCCACCAACACATATATGGAGCTGTTCCTCTAGTGGTGTGCTTATGGGTGTTCAATTTTTGTTGGATCTTCTACTCTAGATCTACACAATGAAGCATATCTCTAGCTAGTGTTGTAGTATTCTAATTTCTAGTTCTGATCCATGCATGGCTGTGCATGCATTGCAAATGAAAGGGAGTGATATGGATGTGGCTCCTAAATATAATATGAACCTGTTTATTCAGTTTCTACTGAGAGATCTCAAGTAAGAGGATTGCATGCCAAATATATTTTGTGTTCATAAAGTTTCTCAAGGCAATGGAGATAATAACCTTTGAACAAAGAGGATCAATGATTAACATCTCAATTTTTGTGTCTTCATAATATATATGTTTGAACTGATTCTTATAATTATTTGACATATTTGTAGATGCAGCAAATTCAAACCTTTGTAGAGATCACAAAATCATGCATGTGCAAATCATTAGTATGGTTGTTAGTAGATTTGTGCTAATTTCTATGCCTTTATCTAAACTTCTTTTATAGGGAAGTTTTGCCTGAATTTGTTTATCATTCTCAAAGTACTTTTGCTATATTTTATCACAACAGAACTCATCCTAGATCTTTGTTATATTCCAAACAATATTCAGCAAAGTTTGGAAGATTCTCAAAGTACTTTTCAATTTAATTTACTGAATAATAACATGCAAATCATGCACATGATTTCATAACAAGTTTTCATCAATCATATTTATGAAATTCAGAATATATAATTGTAAATAGAAACCTTGTTTGTCCTTAATACAACATTTGAAGGGATCTCAAGTGAAAGGTGAAATTGATCTAGGGTTTGGAGAGATTGAACATCACCTTCCAACAAATTAGAAAGTTTGTCACGTCGAATTCATCAAATTTGAAGAAGATTCTTGATCCATATAGGCATCTTGCATCCTAGCTATACCATACCTTCAACTCCATGTTTAAAATTTTTAAGGTTGTTGAGGAAAATAGGAGGCTAACAAGCATAATTTGCTTGCGATAAACATTGTTTTAAAACTATTTGTCGTCCTAATCTAAAGTCATGAGCTCGTACATTTTGTCTCGAAGCAACTTAGTGAACTAGTGATTCGACAAGAGGTCAACAATTTGGAAGTGGAACGAGATTTAAATGGAATATTGATGAAAACTTGATTGGTTGAGGGAAGGATTGGACTTTCATTTTATGACAATTATTATTCCATCCAAGTGTTTACGGTGAATGACAATTTGTCCACTAAGATACGATGATCATGACTAGAGATAAGGTACTTCAAATCTTCAATAATTTGAAGTTTTAATGCCATTGATTGAACAAGCAAGGTGGAGGGAGACAATGCTTTGGGGGCATGGTTAAGTTGGTTAGTGTAGAGTAGACTTGCTGAAGTGGACAAGAATCAAATCTTGGCAAAGCCAAGGCAATGTCCTCTCCCGTAGTGATCAACTGTAACTTTCCGAGTTATCTCCTCATAAATGGTCATGGGTCTGCTGGAGTGGTGGATTCCACTTTTTGCTGAAGGTGGAGGGAGACAAAGGGTAGATGGAGGCAAAAGACAGAGGATGGAGTGGTATTTTAAAAAATTTATATATAGTTTGATAATTTAAATTTTTGTAGTTTTTTATTCTAAATTTTGATAAGTTTAAAATCCAAAAGCCTACTAATAAAAACATTAAGAGGTAAAATAAAATTTTCTCTATGACAACCCGAATTGTATATTTGTATAATGACAAAATTAAGTCCCCGGGCAATGGTGCAACGGTAGGACATCTGGGTTGTGATCCAGGGACCCATGGTACGGCGTATTTGTAAAAAAAATTTTTCCAAATGGGGAACGCAATCAAAGGATGCTGGACATCTGCATATGCGCTTCCCGATTTACCCTGATGGTTGGTGGGAAACTTCCATGGGACCGGGCCGGCCACCCGATTTATCCTGGTGGTCGGTGGGGACCGAGCCGACCACCCCCAGAGATTGAGTCCACTGATATTTATCATTTTTTTTTATAATGGCGAAATTAAATTTAGAGGGTGAAAAATACAATTTTGTAAACTAAAGGGTAACATACAATTTAGAAACGTTTGAGAAGTAAATGGGAAATGAAATCCAGGGGGCAAAGCGAAATTTTCTCTTAAGAACCGTTCTGGTGAGTTAAACCGGCGGCTCACTTAGCGAGGAAACCGTGGAGCTTTCTAGGGAGGGAGGGAGGGAGGGAGGGACGATGGCGGCATCAATGGCGAGATTCGGCCTTCGATCTGCGTCCTTGCTTCTTAGACAACGAGCGAGGGGCAACGCCGCGGCCTCAGCTAAGCGGAACTTCTCTGCTTCAGCACATGATGACGCCCGTAAGGCCTCCCTCCTTCCTAATTCCATTTAGGTCTTTGTTGGTTGATCTTCCTCTTTTTGGTTCTCCTTATTGGTGCTGTTTCTGTTCTTAGATTTTGAAATCGGTTGCTTTTTGTTGTGATCTTTGCAGGCGAGGCTGCGAAGTGGGAGAAGATAACTTATGCCGGGATTGCTACATGCACTATCCTCACGGTCTATAATCTCTCCAAGGGGCATCCTCATCATGAAGAGCCCCCGGTATTTCATATTTTTCCGCTTCATGTCGATAATAATTGTTTGGTGATCTAATTTATGATCTTTATTTCATCATCTGCAGGCTTACCCTTATTTGCACATTCGAAACAAGGAATTCCCTTGGGGTTTGTATCCTTACTTTGATTACTGTTCGAAATTCTTTCCGTAATTTTTATCCTTATATGATTTTAATCTATGGGTCTGTTTTGGTGATTGCTATATTTATTGAAATTGTGATTCGGATCATTTCTTTTTTTATAAGAATTTTTACGTCTTTGATTTCGTAAGATTTTTGTTTCAACTTCTTACCTGATTGGATTATCATGTTCATGGTTGTATTTACAAAGTTAAAAAAGTTAGTCTAAAACACTTATTTAGTGGTTTTCAGGAAGAGTTGTCATGGACCAATCATGTTAGTTCACCTTGCTCCCATGTTCTTCTCTATCAGTCAACTTGATTTTAATTGTTATCCTCTTAAAGTGCCACAAACTATATGAGCATTCTCGACATTGGTTAAAGACCTATTATTTCTTGTTAGCGTGTATATATGTTCTTCATGATTTCTTTTCTGAAGATTGTTTTACCTTGCCCCTTTCAAAGCGGATTTCTATGAGTATTGTTATAGAAACCTATAAATTTTGGAACTATTTTCTTTCACATTCATCCCTGCTTCATTGGGGACTTGCTCATTCAGTATTATGTTAAAGCTAATACATGGTGGTTGATGGGTGTGCTGCAAACTTTAAGGTTGATTGACAATAGAATTTTCTGAAAGCAAGATGCTAGGTCTTCGGTAATTTAGTGGAAGGGTAGTCACCTAGCAATGTTCATAATCTTTTGGATGCAACACATAACATCCTAGAAAGCATGGGGGATGACTAAGAGACGGACAGGATTAAGGCAATACCCTTGTGAAATAAGTTAAAATATACTTTTGATTTTTTAAAATCTTTATAGCTTGCACATTAAATTTCTTTTAAAAGTTTTAGACTTATATATGTAGGGGATGCTCAAGACGATGTATAAACAAACAAAATGAGAAGATAAATCGTGATTAGCATTGGGAACTTTTTATCTGATTGATTTTCTTTTCCTCTCATGTCCTTCTGAATACTCACTCATTTTTGTTTGTGATGACATGCAATTAGACTGTTTCATCATTTTAATTGGAATCTATGATATTGGGGTGTGTCACTCATTATTAACCATGCTTTTTATTATCAGAAATCTAGCAACTTACATATATTATCATGAACAAAACGAATACAACAACAACAACAACAACAACCAAGCCTTATCCCACTAAGTGGGGTCATCATGAACAAAACGAATACTTACTAAAATAACATACCAGTTGCAATCTTATGCATATCAAATCCAGAAATTGGAAAAGAGTAACTCAATAAGGTCCATCCATTTATCCAAAGAACCTTCCTTTTCATCCCCATGCTGATCTGCCATCTTGTGTGTATATATTTCATGTACATCCTTTGCAAGCATTTTTAGCATTCTTGTGGATGTCAACTGAAGTTTAATGATGTCGTCAATAAAAATAATAATATACTGATCAGAGATAACACAATTGACATGGAAAATAATTTTTTTTTTGGGTATCTTATTTGTTGTTTTATTTATTGTTGAAGTATGTGAGAGGGATGATTTTAGGCATGCAACTTAATGTAGTTTGAGT
>JBBMKF010000046.1:3273966-3290855 GCA_037834155.1 Curcuma caesia | reverse complement strand
TGGCGTACGAGTACAAGGAGGAGGACTTGAGCAACAAGAGCCCGCTGCTGCTGCAATCCAACCCCGTCCACAAGAAGACCCCCGTCCTCATCCACGACGACAAGCCGGTGTGCGAGTCCCTCATCATCGTGCAGTACATCGACGAGGTGTGGTCTGACGGCGCACCGCTTCTACCGGCGGACCCATACGCCTGCTCTCAGGCGCGCTTTTGGGGTGACTTCATTGACAAAAGGCACCCTCGATTGCTATGCCCGCCACCTGTTTGATTGTTGGTTGTGCAGAATAACCCTAGTTTTACCTTGCTAATTCGGCTGGGCCGCCGTACTTTTGAGGGAGGTAGCTGCCACAAAGGCTCTAACCTTCTAACTTTCTTGTCGTGGAGTTTGAGAACAACTGGCCGTGTGAAAGAACCAGGATATGGCTTTCCCGCTGGAGTCCACCTCTCTTCGATCACGCCTCGCTTGACAGACCTAGAATCTGCAGCAATGCGTACACGTTTGATGTCAAATTAGGTGATGTTGATGAGATCTTTGTTTTCCTTCGCTGTTTATTCGCGTGCTTTACTGTCATTCTTCGGGAATGCCGGCTATGTCGATGTATCTTACAGATCTTCCTTCTACTTCCACAGGTTCGTGGTGATTCGGCCGGTGACATAGTTACGTGGAGCTAAATTAGTTGCCGATTCTGTTTTCACTGGAAGTTTTCGTGGAGAAGAAAGAGAGGATCTTGTTTGTGGAGCAAATCGTGTTATTTTGTCCAGTTTGGATATAACGAAGCGATTGTGGGAATTTTTGGATCAAATTAAGGATAAGGGATAATATATATACACGGAAGGAAACATCTTGATTGGTTTTCTATAAGAGGCACATGGCGGAACAGGGCCTAGAGGGAAGCCAACCTGTTGACCTCTCCAAACATCCTTCTGGCATCCTTCCGACGCTTCAGTAAGTTCCTCTTCCTAGCATTATCGCTAAGTAAAATTTTGAACATAACTTAATGTGTGTAATGGTATATGAGAGGTTTTCGGTTTGCTAAAAGATGAGAGTTTATTAGAAATGCTAGAAATGGGATTTGTTGAAAATGTTTGGCAGATAAAATCAGAATTGGATGCTTGTAAACTGATGCATTTGCAATATGGGGTTTACAAGGAATTAATTTATGGCATTAGGCACAGGAGAATTTGAAATAAGCCCTTCCCTTCTCAATTAGACTCTTTTTTTCCTAACGTCTTCAAATATTATTTCTTGTTAGACAAAAATTGTCTCCAGACCCTCTTGAATGAGTATTATAGTCTCACTTAATGATCCATCTCCTTACAATAAAGAACATATAATTGAGCCAAAGATCTAATCTTAGAAGAATCTCCTAGTGACTTGTGGATAACTTGAAAGCACTATCATTCACATTCATGCTAAAAGATGAAACTATAAGTGATTCGTTAAAATGCAAAATTACCTGCGTAATCTTTTGGTTGAAACTAAACAACGACAACTATAGCAACCCATATTGCTTAGAAAAATTTTAGAAGACAATCAATAGTACAAAAGGGACCAATAATTAATTTGTTCATTGTTGTGAGAAAAAGTCTACCATGCACAAATCCCAGTCCTTCACTATCGAACCAAACAAGTTGAGACCAAACACCACCATCACAACCATTATCAAGTTGTGTTTGTGCTAACTATTTTGGTCGGCTACATGGATCTTTTCCTTCAATTTAGCTTTATGCAAGATTGAAGTGGTGTTTGATTCCCTCTATCTCTTACACCTTCCATTATTCGATCTAACTATTCTAACTATAAATCTATTGATTGCCTTTTGATACGTTTACACCTTCCATTAATTGAAATTGTGGTTTATAATATCGTCCTATATCAGTTGACATGAATGTTCGTTTTGCCTACTGTTCGACACATGGAACTCTCCACATAGTTGCCTATGGTTAGTGCTCCACACAGTTACCTATTGATACTTTGCATGACCACCATGTCTCGCTCCAGTCAAGGACCAAAGCCTCAACTTCAAACAAAATTTTAAATCTTGATTCAAACAACAAAGAAATTGAAAAGATTAATCCAAAAAGCTCATTAGCTAGGAATAAAAGACCTCATTGTTAATATATTATAGTGACAACAAGTCCATCTTGCGCAGAATCTAGTCTTCTACTATATATACACATTGAGACTACACCATGTTTCAATAATTGAACACCAATAGAGAGATTGAAATGAATGTTTCCCAAAAGGCTGAGTTTTTGCTTATTCATTTCAATGAGAATTTTATGGTAGAGTTATTTGACTCTAGATGTTCTACAAGTACGCTCCTAGTAAAGATAGTGTTAATTGAATGTGTGTGAGCTTGCATGCTTAAGTCTAAAAATGCAGAAGTCTATAACTAGAGTAGATTTGTATGACCTCAAGCGTCAAAACACTCAAATTAACTATTTTCTTGTTATTAAACTCTTGCACAAGTGTGTCCAATCTTTATGTGTATGTCTATTTGCAACTCAAACTTGGTAGCATTCTAGTAATTTCTTATTTTATATGGAAAACACTGTTTGAAACTCCATGTCATGTTAAGAAGCATGATCTATAATTGAATTTTGAATGATATTGATTGGTATGAATAATCTCTCCTATGGTGTTTGTATTATCGTGCGGATGAGCATTGTATCGTGCCAACATTCAGATGTTTTGTAATGCATTAAGATAAGCCCAAGTAATATTTGTTACTTTTTAGATTTTGTGTTTTTATTTTTAAAAGTAAACAAGTCAAGTGGAAAGAAGATGCTTGAAGGAAAACATGTATATTCATTTTGATATGCATTAAAGTAAAACATGAGTAAACATCATTTTTAATTCAACTATCTAATTGATATAGGTTGATTAAAAGTAGCAAAATCTAGGTGAGAGAGGATTACATAAGTAGAACTTATTTGAATTCATAATCATAGTTCATACATTTTTTAATGCATATTGAATCGATGCTTCAATGTGTGTAAGCGTGTCTAGCGTTGATACAACATGATGTTGAAACCATACTATTATGGGTTGGAATCAAAACTCTAGCAAGGAACAATATTTAAGCATTCTTTTGTTGAAAAGTGTATGGCTGTATAAAGCATTGGCAAGGTTCATGAAGGCCAAGCCATCGGCTTTAAATGGCTTTTGGAAAGCTGATTATATGATAGACTAATTTATGTACTAGATCTTTGTTTGTCGGAATTTTCATGTGGAAGAATAATATCAAGTGGGGATTGCTAGCCAGATTGATTTTATCTTTTATGTTGACTTGCCTTGAGAATTAAATTCTTTAGACAAATAACTTTATTAATCTAAGATCACACTCCCCTTTACAATTTGTTTGGGAGGAGGTGAGGGAAAGGGAGGGAAAGGTAAGGAAGGGGAAAAAAAAATTTACCTGTGTTTGGGATGGGGTGAGATAAGGAGGGGAAGGGGAAAGAAGGGGAAAGCTTCCCATTCCATGCTCATGAAGAAGCACAATTTCTTACACCTCAAATTGGGGTGTAAGGAAAGGGAAGTAAATATTAAACATGTCTATTCCAATTTTACCCATCTAAACCGATCCCTTGTCCTCGTTTCTAAACCGAGTCCAGACCTTCGCCACACCGGCGGAGATCGCCTTCACGTACATCTGCTATCGTGCGGCGAGCGGCCGTATGACAAGTTGGTGGAGTACTTCCTGGTGGAGGAGATCCGGAAGTACATGAAGGCGAAGCCGAACTGGCTGGGGAAGCAGAATTTCATGGGCGCGAACGGCACCTACGCTGGAGGAGTACATGGACTATGACGTCGGCAACTTCTGCAAGGACGACTCGAAGCAGGCGCAACTGCTGATGGTCCACGGATGCGACCCGCTCCCCCGCCGTCGCTGCTTCGCTCGCGCTCCGAAGCTCTACGCCCGTCCCCGCCCCATCGCCGACTCGCTCTGGAACTACCCCAACGACCGCAACGTCCTCAGGAGCCACTACAAGTGCAAGAGCTTCGCCTGCCTCGCGCGCTTTAACGCCACCAGAAAGGGCTTCTTCAAGTGCAGCGAGTGCTTCAACCTCACCCACCACGAGCTGCCCCGGTGGATGAGCTACTCCTACGTCGGTCGGTTTCGACGAAGACGGGGAAGAAGAGCAAGGAGCGGGAAGATGAGAGCGATGCCGAGAGGTCGGGGAAGAAGAGCAAGGAGCGGAAGCGAGAAAGAAGGATATTTTTGATATTTTATATTTTTAACTTCCATTTCCTTTCCTTTGAATCTTCCTTTCCTCCCAAACAAGGTTACTTTTCTTCTCCTCCCTTTCCTTCTCTTCCCCTCCCTTCCCCTTCCGTTAATGAACCTTCTCTCACCCCATCCAAACAGAGCGTTAATCTGGAGTAAGATACTTTCAATTTGTTACATAAAATAGTGAAATTTTCATAAACATAAAAAGGATAACACACACTTGCATGCCAACAAAAGAAAATGAGTTAATGAAGAACACAACTAAGAACCCCTTCGACTCCAGATCAGTGAAGTTTGGAAATAGCTGATGGTGCATGCAGGTGCCTCGAATCATGAGCAGAGGCTAATATTGGTAGTGCTTTCTTTCTCTTGAGGTGGGATCATCAGTAGGTGGTCAAGTCAGGTTGTGAGTAAAGCTTGGCAGTGGCAGGTTCTTGGTTTGTTATTGGTCAATTAACAAGCAAAGGCTTGTTGTGGTGGTGCTCATGTTCAGACAGTTGGATCAAGTTGCTAGCAGAGACTTGTGTGGATTGCTCACATTTGCTTCAGGCGCAGTGGTCAGCAGGTTGCTAAGTCAATACGTGAGCAATGGCTAATATTGGCAGTTCTTGTGTTTGTGTAATTCATGATTGTCAGTTGGTGATCAGGTTTCTAGACGAGTCTAGCTGTGGCAGTGCTTACATCTGTATGACGGTCACAAGAAGAGTAGTGGTGGTACTCACATCCAGAAGGTTCTTGCAGTAACGTTTCTTTTAATCTTCAAAGGGAGTCACTGCTCTCCGGTCCTTGGTACTTGGTGAGCATGCAGAGCTCATCTTATTGAAGGGAGAGAAGGATACCAATGGCAGGTGCAACACTAGTGTGCAAGCTCTGGTGCCAAAGGAGAATAGGGATTATTGCCCTGCTTGTAGGATGGTGGAAGAGGATACCAGAATTCACATGAAGCATTGGCTCATTTGTATGATCACTGATGTAGGTTATGGCAGCTTGCTGTCTGCAGTTTGGTTTGAGTGAAGAGAAATTTGTGTGCTACTGGTGGACATTGCACGTGAAGGTCGCAGGCAGAGGCTGTAGCTGTACTTGCTGCTGGTCAGTTGTGTAAATGGCTATGGAGATGGTTGGTTGAGCATGGATAGATAGAGGCATGTACTTTTATGAAATTGCATCCTACTTTGGTTGTCATGTTGCTTCCCAATGCAGTTGGAGGAGACGCTGGCTTGCAGACATCATAGGGAAAGAGTAGCATTGCTGCTTGTTAGCTTGTGACATGAACAATGAGAAAGGGAAGAAGAGCTATATTGCTTGCATGTTTGTTGGTTCATGACAGGAACAATGAGAAAAGGAAGAAGAGCTATATTGCTTGTGTGCGGGAAATAAACGAGAGAAAACATGGATAAGGAGGGAAGGTGGCAGCCAACCCCCTTAGGATAATTTTCTTCTTTGGAAAATTGTAACACAAGAAAGGGACTCTAACGCCATGAAGAATTTGGGGAAAGGGAAAAAAAATACTGTATTACATTCATTAAGGAAATAACTATACATGAGTATATATAGACTGATGATAAAATCCTAAATCTAACCCTATTAATCTAATACTTTTAATAATCTGTATCCCAATCTGATGTTAAGTGTATTTCTTTGAAATTTAAAAAAGTAAGTTGAAGGTTCTTGTTTGAGTTTTTAATTGCTCTCTGATGGGTGAGTTAATTGTCAATTTCTAGTCCCGTGTCCTTAGATGATCCTGAGATGGTTCTTTGATAGCTACTTTATCTTAATCATCTTTCTGTACCCTTAATGATTCTCAGAATTTTAGTGATCTTTCTCATCATCAGGAACATTGTTTCAACTGTTAACCTGGACTGCAAGTTGGATCTTAAAGCAATAGCTCTACAAGCTCGTAATGCTGAGTATAATCCGAAGGTATGATTTGATGTGGAAAATGAATGCCCTGTGAAGCAGGTGTTTTTCTTGATCCTCACAGAATATTCTACTCATTGATATACGAATCATTTCATTCTTTTATTCTCATAGACCATGATTCTAAAGCTATCATTACTAATAGTGAGAAACATCTACATTCAACTATTTCAGAACTTAATTATGAATGAATGAGGACTCTAGGATTATTGACCAACTTGACAACTGAACAATACAGAAAACAATCCAATCTTGTAGTATACTGGCATGATTATTTAATTTTTTAGCAACAAGCTGAATACAATTTTGCATACAATTATGTAAATATTGAGAACTAGGATATTCATATAACTCGCACCATGGCTTGAAGTCTAAAATTTGGTTTTTTTGGTTTATGCACTCAGTGTATTGTCTAGAAGTCCTATCGTATTTTGTTATATATTGCTTTTATGTCTTTCTTGATTTCAAATTTCATAGTCTAGAGAATAAGTTGCATATATATAGGAGATTACTTGTACTGGAATTTTATAGCCAAATTTTTTCCTTATTCAAGCAAGTTCCTATCTATGATAAGAGGTTTAAACCTGATGAGTAAATTGGTATGCCTATGAAAGCATATGCTCCACTACGACAATTGATTTGCAACAGGTAGTATAGGTTTTTATGGATTTTCTTTTCCTTTATGCAGCGTTTTGCTGCAGTAATTATGCGAATAAGAGAGCCAAAAACTACTGCATTGATATTTGCATCTGGAAAGATGGTAAATAATTTTTCTCGCATTGCTTGGATGTTCTAGATTCATTTTTCTTACTTAACATATTCTATTGTCTTCTTTGAAATGGGAAAAACCTATAATTTGGGTGTATTTCTCATGAGTACTTTCTGCTGCTTTCCATCTCTGGTGTGCTTTATTTCCCAAAATTTGCACAGCTATCCCTTCCAGAATTTCAATACCTCTAAATTTAACAAACTTCGATAAATACCCTCGTTATATTGTGGATTCAGCTAGAGAAATTTAAAGAGAAGCCGTTCAATTTGAATTTCCAATGTATTGCTCAAAGAATTTGGTATGTAGGTTTACGAATGCTAGGGAGAAATTCATTATCTTTGCAACTTTGGCAGACTGCCAAAATTTTTTGCCTGGGATGAAGGTTATGTTGATCCTAGTACATGTATTCTTCTTTATGTAATTTTTGAAGCTTGATTATGCAATACATATTTCTTTTGTATTATCTGATGTCATAATTCTGCTAGTGTAAGCCAAGTTAGTTCTGATTTGAACAGTGTAGAATTATGGTTCACATGTTGGTACGGATTGGCTGAAACTTAAACTTTGTTTTGTACTTGATGAATTGAAAGCATTTGTAATAATCCATTCCCGTTTTACTTATTTACGGTCATCTGAAAGATAGCAGTGTACTAGCCTTTTTTTTCTTTTACATATGTCAATAAACATGCAGGCTTTTATGTCACTAAGTTATATGGTCAAGCTACGGAATCAGGTTGCTACTGTATAATTTCATTTTGTTTAATATAGCTCACATTACATTTTTCTTCAGTGGCCTGCTGAACTGATGTATTATCTCTGTCATTCAAGAAAATATATTATAGCAGTGATTCCAGAAGTATAAAATCTTGAGTTGCTTTATACAATATAGTCAAGCAGTGTTGCCTTCCATTTGTGAAACATTGACAATTGGGTTGTTTGTGACCCACTGACTCTCAAGATCTATAAAACTTGGTAGGTATGTACTGGAGCAAAAAGCGAGCAGCAATCGAAACTTGCAGCAAGGAAGGTCTGTTCAATTCAGTTGTGAATGCATTTAATCATAAGTGGCCTATGACCAGTGATTGCAGAGTTTTATGATATATAGTATATGTGTCCGCATTTGAACTTGGGAATACTAACTTTGTCCATTTTCTTTTCAGTATGCTAGAATTATTCAGAAGCTTGGCTTTCCTGCCAAGTTCAAGGTGACTGTCCTTTTCTTTTTCCTTTATGGGTACCTACTTTGAGGTTATTTTGTTGTTTTTAATCACTTCGATATTTTAATATCATAAATAGGATTTTAAGATTCAGAATATTGTGGGTTCTTGTGATGTCAAATTCCCAATCAGGCTAGAAGGCCTCGCGTATTCTCATGGTGCCTTTTGCAGTGTAAGTAAATGATATATCTCAGTCCATTGGCCTTAACTATGTACTGCAACTTTCCATTGCTATTCACTAATGCATAGTTGCCTTAGACCACTCTTTTATATTTGAAAACTCCTATGCATTTCTTTCTAGTTGGAGGATATATTTTCATTGACAACCAGATTACTCTTTGGAATCCTGCATTGGCATTTTCAGTGTATTTACTTGTAACCTTATACCTTTCCTAGTGTTTTCAATATGTTCATTGCAATTGTTTCAAACAGTATGAGCCAGAGCTCTTTCCTGGTCTGATCTACCGAATGAAGCAACCAAAAATTGTTCTTCTGATATTCGTATCGGGAAAAATTGTTATTACTGGAGCTAAGGTATGGATTTCTGTGACCCACAGATCCAATTCAGCCGGCACTAATTTGGTATTTTATTGTAGGTGAGAGAGGAGACATACACAGCATTTGAAAACATATATCCAGTTCTAACAGAGTTCAGGAAAAACCAGCAATGGTACACAAAAGGATCTCAATAGTTGTGTCATTCTTCATTTATGATATAACCGCCTTATAAACGTCGTTAAATGTGTTTTTGTGGAACAGAGGCCGATGCCATCAGATTGGTTGGTGCTAATGCTAGTGAGTCGAGAAAAACTTCGGTACTTGCTGTTTACATGTACTATGTAGTGTTCAAGATTTGCCTAGAATGATGTAAACGTAAAATTCTAATAGTAAGCAGCTTGTTCCAACTATGATATAAGAAGATTTTGCCGCGTATGTTTTTATTTGCTATTGAGTTGTAAGAGCAATTCTGTTCCCAACTACTTATCCAAGACATTCGTAACAAATAATAATCACCAACCATTTTTGTGCCTGTTTTGTTTCTTTCTGTGATCATGGAGATAATTTCTTCCAATCAGGGCTGACAGCGGATACTTTCAAAGTTTTTACAAGGTCTTGTTGAACTTCCTATATTCTAGTTTGGGTGATTGGTTTACCATGGCCATCTTTATCCAGGAACTTCATGGAACTGTAGGAGATTCTTGATCCAGAATGTCATCTCGTTTTCATCTTCTCTTTATGTTTATAAAGTATTTGAAACGTGAAGAGGGTGCCAATGCGTTATGGTTAAGCTAGCAACCTTTACTAAAGTGCTACAACTCATTGGTTGACTGACTACTGTTTGATTTGATGTATCAGCTTCCTTCTAATCTCAGTCAAAAGTTCATTTGTTTCCCTCTTGGACAGCCACCAATTATTTCACTAGACTCCAGAACAATATCAAGATGGATTCTGTGAAGCCACATCGTTTTCTTTCAACATCAAGGTGGTGACTTATTTTTGTTCTGTTCTAAAGATTAAGCCCACCATCTTATTCTTCCTACAGCAAAGGTACATTACTAATTCTCTAATGATGAGTTTGAGTTACCAAATACAACAATTCATTGATTGAATATTTTTCTAAGAATAAATTCTGACAAGCATTAAATATGCCAGAGTGGCTAAAACATTAAGAGAGACAAGAACAATTAATATTATTAAATTATGTCTCAAACATAATGTAAACATTTGGTGTCCTGATGAAGAATTGAATTCTGAATTTGGTTTGTTCTTTTAATTCAGATTTTGCAATCCCATGCAAGGTAGTGAATGAAAGAAAGCATGGACATAATCTTCCACCTGTAAATCCTAAACAACACAACACATCTCTAGTATTCCATGCCTCTATCTCTACCTAGGACTACTACTACAACTACTACTACTTGGTTCTTGCAGTTGGCAACAATTCCTATCAGAAATCTTTGCCTCTTTCTATCTACAACTCTGATTGCTCGGTTTAAACAGCATCCTCGCGCAACGAATAGTCGGGCTTGCACTTGTGCAGTGCGAAGTCACAAGCTGCTACTGCATCGGCCACAGTGAGGAAGATCCACTCATGGCCAATGGCCTCAAGGACCTTGGATGAGTCTAGCTTCTTCATTACCTCACTCCCTGGGTTTGCTAGCACAAGCTGTTCATATTGAAACCAAACAAGTTAGGGGTTGCATATGCTGAATTGGTTTGCGAAAATTCTCGCACCTTAATGTCGATTCTCTCGATGATCTTTTTCACCTCTTCGATCATGCTGATTCCACTAGTGTCGATGCTACCGACAGCTGCAGTTGGAGATAGCAAATTAAGGATTTCTGTACAAGTTAAGTGAGGTGAATTGTAAAAGTAGTTCTAGCTTAATTACCACCCAAGTCCAAGATCAAGTAGTGTAAACCCGTCTCCTCCCCCTTCGAGCTCTCGGTTTCTTCGTCAATCCACCTTGATATCCTATCGAGCAAAGATAGATAGATGTGTACTAGTTAGAGGTGCATTTGAATTAGTTTGCTTAAATGCTTGTTTATATGCCAACCTTTCTCTCAGGTAGCCAGCATTGGCAAAGTATATAGGAGCATCAATGTGAAGGATAAGAACTCCGGGAACACTTTGTGCCATTGAATACTGATCTACTCTTCGGTATGCCATCGAATTGGGGATGCGACCGAGTACGGTAGTCCTCGGCCTTGCAATGAAGAGCAAGACCCTCAAAATGGAGATTGACACCTGAGATATTCAAATGGATGAATCATGCAAGATGCTACTTGACTCACATAAGATTGGCTTTTATGATGATGAACATACCGCGATAACTAGTCCTATCTCGACACTACCAAAGACAACTCCCAAGTATGCACCCAAGCAAATGCAGAAATCAACCTTGTCGACATGCCACAAATGCATTGCTGCCTCGTAGTCAATGAGCCCGAGCATGGCGGCGATGATGATGGCAGAGAGGACAACCAAAGGGGTGTAGTAAAACAGTGGGGTTAAGAACAACAAAGTGATCATAACTGCCAATGCCATCACTACATTGGACATTGCCGTCTTGCAACCAGCATTGTAGTTAACCGCCGATCGCGAGAACGGCCCTAAATCATAAAGAATTTTCATTCAACAAGCGAGTACCGCATTAAGTAAGATTGGAACATAATGGTTGGCTGTGTTACCAGTTGTTAAGTAACAAGAGGTCAGTGATCCCACAATGTTCATGGTCCCGAAAGCTATCATCTCTTTGTTGCCATCAATGTGATAGTTCTTGAACATAGCAAAACTTCTTCCTACTGCAATACCTTCCTATAGCCACACACACACAATTGTTACTGATCAGTACACAAATTGATTGAACTCTCAGTTCACAAACCCTTTCTTTTCTTTAAAAAAACTTACCGCGAGGGCGATTATGCCAGTGATAATACCAGTCTTAAATGCAACCATGATATAGGATGGCATGAAGGTCAAGCTGGTCGCTGACAGTGGATTTAGACCCTTCTTTAGGTGCCCAATCTGCAAATACATACCAACAAACAAATAATTGCACTCTTCCATGAACAAAAAATTTGTGTATAGAGATCAGAATTGAGTCATTAGAAGTGAAGGACTAAAGAGGAGCCAATTCTCACCACTTGGACTCCATGGTTTTCTGCATGAGTGAGGTAGACGAGAAGGCTTCCAAGAATCACGGAAGTCAAGGGGGCAGCTGCTGAAACCCAGAAGAACCTTGGCTTTCTTTTACTCTGTTTTTTCATTATCAAATCTTATTAATCACTTCCAGAAGGTAAGAGTTAGCAGAACAATTATCTGATAGTTTCTTTCTCGTATTTTAGCACAATTAAGTTTACAGTAACAAAAACAGTGAATAGAGCAATAGAAAATGTTATGAACTGCAAGTTGCGTGCACGTTTTGATGAATTGGTAAGGTGTATGTATCGCAGACTGAGGCAGCGAACAAGAACAAAAAGACAAGATTGATTGATGATGACAACTGGTGCAATAATTTGCAAGGCCAAGTCACGGGCTGGCCTCTGTCCTCTCACGGATTCAGGAACAGCATTCAAACTTCTATGATTTGATTGATGAGTTGGTTGATATATAAATTGCTTATCGTCAAAATTTAGTCAAGTTTAAAGTGCTTATATGTTGTATCAGTTTGGAAAGCAGAGTTCTGCAGTTATCTGTACTTACAAAGAAACGGGTGAGGAGAAGGAAGAAGAGGAAGCAGAACCCAAGCACGGCAGTTTCCCACCTCCACTGCATGAGGAAAAACGCCGACCATTTGAAGAGACGGAAATAGTGGATCGAAATTGGGAATTTGGAGTCGGAAGGAATGGAGAATATGAACCTGATGAACTTGAGAAAAGACTGACTTCATGACAGAGACCAGATCAGTAGCAGTGGTGAAGTGCTGGAGACCGAGCATCCCCTTGAGCTGCTGAAGAGACACTACGGTGGCAGCCCCTGCCATGAACCCTACTATGGTTGCGTGGGACAAGAAGTCCACTATGAAGCCGAGCCTGAAGCGATCGTTAAGTTCACAGATTCAAACAGTGAAATCGTTAGCTTTAGAAATCGGTGTCGCAGTTTGAAGGGAAGCTACCTGAGGAAGCCGAGGGCAGCTTGAAAGAGGCCGGCGAAGAAGGTGGCGGTGAAGGCGACGTGCAAGTACAATGACGGCTGCTGCGTCGGGGAGACCTCCTTCGACAGCATGGAGCCGATCAACAGCGACGCGACTGCCACCGTGCCGACGGCCAGGTCGCGTGAGCTCCCCATCATCGCGTACACCAGCGGCGGCACAAAGCTCGAATCTTTTTCGACGTAAGCAAGAAATTAACTGACGGATCCATCGAAAAGTTGTTAAAAATTGGATTTTTATAGCGGGGCGAGTGATTACAGAGGCCGAGGATGGGAGGGAGGTTGGCGAGCTTGGCGTAGCTGATGCCCTGGGGGATGGCGAGGCTGGCAATGGTGATGCCGGCGATGAGGTCGGCCTTGAAGAAGGAGAAGGTGTATTTGGGGGCCCATTCGAGGATGGGCAGGAAGTATTTGAGGCCCAGTACGATCTTCCGAGGCGCCGGCTGGTGGCGGAACTGCCGGAGGGGGTCGTCCGGGAAGAACGTCTCCTTCAGGTTGGCCCTGAAGGTGTCTAGGAACGGCCGCGCCGGAGGAACTGGAACCCTCCCAGCGTACTCCGTCCCCGTCTCCAGCTCCGCCTTCCCCATTCAAGTATCGAAGGAGAGTAGAAGAGCAGGCAGAGCAGGCTTCGGCACAGGGAAGAAGAAGAGCAGGCAGAGCAGCCTTCGGCACAGGGAAGAAGAAGAGCAAGGCGGAGCCTTTATATAGCGAGTCGAGCTGTCGCTCTGGGTCTGGAGGTGGCACATGGGTCCCACCGGAAGGATACGTGGCCGGCATTTAGTGGCCGTTTAATGTAGACAAGAAATGGGTGATCAATAATGGAAAATAAATAAATTAAAGAAGAAATTTATATCAGCAAGTGGTTATGAAATTAATATATTTATAGTAAATTAGAAATTCGAAAGTTTTGTTATTTAGTGATTACCATTCTTATTTTAGTAACAAATAAAAAAATTATATATTTTTTTTTATTAATATGGTAATTTGGTTCGAGAGTCTGATTTTAGTTTCACTTTAATTGGTATCAAAGTTAAAAAATGTTTTTAATAGTAATTATCCTTTCATTTTCTATCATTTCATTTCCTATCATATCTATTTTCGACCCCTATTCCATTCCCCCATTATTGCGTCTCCACTACTATTCAGCTCCGCTATTTATTATTTAATAATTAATATTTTTATTTAGACAATAACTAAAGAATTGGTTGTAATTTCTATTAAATTTTTATATTTTTTTATTTAGAATATTTATTATTAAGTCAAGTGAACAAAAAGAGTCCTAAAAAATATTTTTTAATATTTTAAATTAATTAAAA
Organism: Curcuma caesia; assembly: GCA_037834155.1. Lineage (NCBI taxonomy): Eukaryota > Viridiplantae > Streptophyta > Magnoliopsida > Zingiberales > Zingiberaceae > Curcuma > Curcuma caesia. Next base: position 3,276,750 of record JBBMKF010000046.1, on the reverse strand, counting down.
TTTACTGTCCGTCTTTATGTGACAGTGAGGATCGGATTTTGTTCGGCTGCTGTACTCGATAAGGTCCTCATTGGCTTGAATGTATTATCTTCACTCCTTATTAGGAGGGTAATATTATTTTCTGTAAGTCGATCTATTTCATCGTAATCAACTAAGTTATGTTTCGAGGGCGATTAGAAGGATAATACTAGCCAAGTCGCAAAGTCCCTATTCGAATCTCAATTTTAAAAAAAAATTATTTGAGTTTATTCAATTAAATTAATAAGTCAAGCATGAGTTTGATTTTAAATTTGAAAATATTATCGAGTTAAATTTGAATTTTAATAGTATTTCATTCATAAACTCGTGAACATATCATTAAGAGACTTATTTATTTTTTATATATGTATATATAATTAAATATCATATGAATTATAAATATTATACATTAACGATTCGAGTTTGAATTAATATCGTTTAACTTTTAAATGAGTTATTTTTGAATCGAATTCGAGTTATTCACGAACTATTTAATTTCATTATGAACTAAATTTGAACTTAAAAACTCAAATTGAACTCGAACTAAGCTAAAGCTTAGGGAAAAATCAATTAAGCCGAACTCAAACTTTTTATTGTTCGGCTTTGTTTAGCTCAGCTTGATTTGATTATACCCCTACTCTTGATCGATTATTTACTAATTAATGATCAATCCTAAGCTACTAACATCTCCTCTTCCTCCCCCTTATGGCATAGTGTAGTAGTAAGAGATAGTTTTTTTTAAAATAATTAAAATTTAAAATTCACACAACACATACATGCAGCATTTGAATAATTAGTGATGTTAGGGTGTCATATCAAAAGTCATCTCACTTTCTAGATTTATTTGACGAATAAAATATGACCTTATGTCAAGAGTCATCTCACTTCCTAAATTTACTTGACGAGACGAATACGACACTGGACCGCCTATTCTAGAATTAGTCGATATAAACTAGATACTTGGTATAAAAACCTATAATTTACTTTATATATATATATATATATATATATATATATATATTTTAACCTTATAAAACGTTAATGTTACCCTAGCAAATAGAATATTATTACAATGCTAAAACTAATTGATCGTCACTTCACTTCCCTTCTCGGTGATCGTGTTGTCTCCCAAAGAAGCCAAAATATTGACCGCCGCTTAGTTTCATAAAATATAATTTATTCATATTATCTAGAGAAGTAAAATGAAAAAGAAAATTAAATATAACAAATATAAAAATATTCATGTGATGGAATATTCTTATTTAAAAATTTACAAATCACTTTTTCCATAATATAGATTAAAAAATTATGTTGGTGCCTTCGCGATTAAATTATAAAAATTTAAAAATATATATTTAAATTAATAAATCTATAATAAATTAGAAATTTAATTTTTATTATTTTAATAAAAAATTAAAGAATAATTATAATCTCTTACATTTATCTTTTTATCTAGTGTATTTATAAAATAAATTTAGGGCCCAATTTATTTTTCTAGGTGGCATTTATTTTGAAAATGTGGGCGGGGACCACGTGGAGTGATATGGTTGGATAAGCAAGGTGCGTGGCGAACCAGCATTGTTATCGATCTGCGGGCAGTGGCACATGGACGGAGAAGCGGTGGGATTGGACCGCTCGGGCCGACAGAGCCACTCGGTTCGACCGTCTCCGGTCCAATTTCAATTAAGAAGCTAATTGAACCGAACCGCACGGTTTGTTGTTTAAAATTGTCTAATTAAATAGATCAAAAATCGATTCGATTTTATTCTTCATTTATTTATATTAATCCTTCAATTACTTTTCTATATTAATCAATATTTTTCCATGTTTGGAACGTTGGCCAAATATGGACAAGTGAATTATGAGCACAAGTTGTGGGAGTGGTTACACTTCTTCGATTCGATTTTGTGTGAACACTATCAATTCATGACAACTTTAAAGGGAATAAGAACATGATTTAGTCGATTGAATACACGACATGGCTACGCGTTGAGTTGATCGAGCCAATCGCTATCGTGTGGGTCGAAGCAATCGATGGGGTTGCTCAAGACGCGTTGAAGTGTCTTTGACCATTGATTTCAACGATCTTGTTTGAATGAGACGATTTGATTTTGAAGTGTACCCCACAAATGCAAATGATCATCGTTAGCATTTTTTGGATTCTTGAATGACTACAAATTATGGTGGTGGGGATTAATATTTGAATAGAATGACAAGGAAATAAGTTTGAATATTTCGCAATTTAGAAGGAGTGTGGGGTTGGATAATAGTGTCTTGCTTGATTAATTATGGTAGGTGATGTAGGATCGCGGAGATTGATAGAAGGTGGGGTGGATGTTGATCGCGTCTTTCTTCTCTTTTTGTCGTGTTTGTTTCTATAAGATAAAAACATGTAGCGGAATTAAATAATAACAATATAAAAGAGAATATCAAGGTTTTACTTGTGATAAGCATCTTGGAATGGATCGCCTTGATATTCAGATGTAGGGAAGGATATTGACGCCACACTTAAGAAAGATGAGAAGGTGAGTGATAAGTCATGGAGGTTTTGATTGCCACAAGTTGCCTTGATAAGATCAAGATTAATTCTTTGCCTAAGAACCAAAGAAAGCTCTCACAATAGAGAAAACTCTGATTTCATTCAAATTCAACATGCCTTAGCCATACAAGAGTTCTCCTATATATAAATTTAGTGGAGGTTGAAACATTAACCTCTACCACACTTCCCACTAAGCTTTTAATATCCACTAAGACCCACTAGGCACT
>JBBMKF010000046.1:3213842-3231946 GCA_037834155.1 Curcuma caesia | reverse complement strand
CCGTCACCCTAAATCCCTTGGAAGACCTCCCTCTAGCTTCCGCTTTGTTTTTCTTCCACAGGGATCAAGCACAAGGAATTGCAGGACAAGGACATGGCCCTACAAACAGGTTCCTTGTCGTTATTGTATATTTTATATATTGAACCATGTTATTCGTAGAAACTAGATCATTAAATTTGTATTTCCTATTTGAAGTTCTAATTTACTTTATAGAACTCATGCGGTTTAGGATTTACAAATTCCATCATGTGTGTGTTTATGTGTGGGCGATTAGAGATAAACATGAGGTAGATCTGGCGGATTTGAAGAGAAGTGGTGATTAAGGATGAATTGTCTGAATAGCAGATGATAAGGAAGAATAAAAAAGAGAGCTAATTTTCCTAAACCAGAATGGATTTTATCTTCATATTATATCTCATCTGTCGGTAATGGAACATAATCAAGTACCCTTCGGTCTTTGCATATTTTTCTTTTTAGGATGGTTCACAGCTGCACTTAGGAACCTGCAATATGGTCCCTTTACTCATGAATGCCTGCTTACCGAACTTATTCCGTCCGTACTTGTAAGGATTTACTGTTTGTTTTTTCAAGTTTTGTCGTTTGGTTGGTAAATGATAATTCGTTTTATTCTTTTCTAAGTGTTTGCCGTATCTGTCATTTCTTAATAGGAAACATGGCTTAGTGTTTAATCCATCTACGAATGTCATTCCGAAGAGTTCTTTACTCTTTTGATTTAGCTACCAGGATGTTACTTATTAATGCATGTCTGTCTCTTTGCTGATTGCTATTCTGGCCTGTAGAATAAGGAACAATTATCCCTTTCTACCAAAGGTTCCTACTTATCTGGGCAAGTATGCGAAATTATGGAAGATGGTACAATTGGTTCAACTGTGAGATTAAATTTGTAAACTCATTTTCTACACGAAGAAAGCAACATATTAGTTTTCCATGGAGAACTAGTTATTCAGAGTAAGAATCTACACGAGTAGATAGTTATGTTGACTGTGCTTTAATCACACTAGAAAGTGTGTTAAATTTTGACACTATAATCTAATAATTTATCACAAAAAGTTTTGGTGACAATAATTTTGTCACGAGATTCATCAGCCTAAGTTCCATGGTTAAAATATTAATAAATATTATTGATCCGTCACTAAATGTGAGATTAGTGAGAACTTTATTTGTCATTGATAATATATTTTATAGTATTATCAAATACAATACTGATAAATTTGTCATAAATTCATCACATATATAATTATTAACCACAACTTTATTACTAAAAATACTTTCAACCACAATTGTTTAACATTAGGTCTGACTAAACCGTTAGCTTTTGCAATGTTGATCCGTTAGAGATTTTGTTATGTTTGCATGACCATGCTGTGCTGAACTAGGGAATTAAGCATCTCAGTTCCATCTTTGGTTACTCCAAGGCACTCAAGTATTGATGGCTGATTACAATTGAAGACTCCTGTTTGTGGCAATGTTCATCCATCTTCATAATATCCCAAATTCTTCTCAATTGTCTTTTGCTTTCTGCGATTGGCTTTTTTCCCAAACAAAAAATTGTCTTTTTACTATTTATAAAACATCTACTGAGTTTCATTCTAATCCCATGATTTTGTGATTTTCAGAAAAATTGTAGTTTTGTACTACTGTAGTATGTAATGCATTTGAATCTTAATGATGTGCAAACCATCCTACTGATTATTGGTTTAATTTAATCATACTATTTGGCCACATCTATTTTTCAACATTTATGAGATACTACAGCAAATTAAACTACATTTTCTAGATGGGCATTTATTAAATTCCAGAATAATTGTTTCATTGGTCTTTTGTCAAAACTCAAGAATCTTCCTGAAAGATATGTCTTGTTATATATTATATATTGGAAGTTCCTTTATTTTGAAAATTTTAGCAATTACAAAAAGAAATCAATAATCTGTACAATTTGTTATCTGCAGGCGCTTCATAGTGTGATTAATGGGGAATAATGAAGCTGCTGCACCTTCGAAATCTGAGAAATTGCCTTCACCTGTACAGGTGGGCAGATATTTTAAGTGAACAATAAACACCAAGTATTTTTTACCAAGAAACTGACTTAATAGGTTGTCTCTGATGACTAGTACAGTGGTAAATGTTTGTAACCCGTGGCAGAAAGCAAAAGGAATGATTTCCTCTGAGGCTTCAATGCATTACTGTTTTAATGTCATCCTTATCATACCTAAATCTCTAAAGATTAGATAATTTTCTTTGTTTCTAGTAGTGGGAAATTTCTGTTTTAACTTATAAATGATCATTCTTTGCAGTTGCAAGAGCAGCCTGCGTTTCATCCATATGCTGACTGGACAGCTATGCAGGTTGGTCACTACTAGATTTTATTTGCATGGTTCTGGATAGTGTCAGATAATTATAAAAAAGGGTCATTTCTTATCTTTCAGGCATACTATGGTCCTGGAATGATGCCTCCTTATTTCAGCACTTCAGTTGTCCCTGGTTATGCACCACATCCATACATGTGGGCCCCTCGGGTACATTAATTTCTTTGTTCATATCTTGAACTCTATTCTTTTTTTCTTAACTAATTATTTTTGTATCTAAAAGGTAATGGATCTTGTCTCAAGTTATGTAAAAAGCGTCAAACATCTCTGTTTTTTGTAAATTTGTTAACATATTTCTGTGTGATCCTTTCATACAAAATCAGGAAATTGGTTTGGTTCTTCTATATGTGGCTTCTTGATTTATTTCCAGTTCTTCCTCTTTTCTTTGAGTCTAAGATGGATGTCTGACGTTATTGGAAAAGATAAACAGGAAAACATACTACTACCCGTTATGAGTTAATGTTCAATCAAATTTAATAAACTAATTAGCTAATTGATATGGAAGGAGTTCTATTCCCATGTATCTCACTTAGTATTCCTTGGAATATAATAACCACTGATTTATAGTGGAATAGTGCTTACATATTTTTAGGGTGGGAGTTATAAATTAATTGGAGATAATATATTGCTCTTTGACATAAAGTTCACCCGTTAACTGCCCTTTAATACCTCCATTACCGTTGCCATCCTCATCATTTAGTTTTTTGGTTAATAGGATTGGCTCAGAAGGCTTGAAGTAAAGCCTATAGATGTGTCTTGTCAACTTAGTATCAACATAAGCGTTTACATTAAGTTGTTTGTCATTTATGTGTTGTATATTGGATCTTATTCTCAAGGAATTAAACTTGTCAGACAATAAATTCCATTTTTATCTTGAAACATATAGGTAGAAGTAGCACAGGAAAGCTGTGGGTTTCTTGTAGCTACAGTGCATTATGCTACACGTCTAATTAAATAGGTCTTCATAATCATGCTTGATCCTATAACACCTTTGATTGCCGATTATTCATGTTGATACTGTTGTTTAGGTCCATGTGTGATTTGACTACTCCCGAACCACAATTTAACAACATTATATTTTTCATGTTGTAAAGTCGCCATGATTCACAATGCATGATTTAGTTGTTTCCTTTCCCAATTCTTATTATGTACAATTAGGTAGACTACAAAAGGTGTATGAATAAAATACTTTCTTAAGACTAACAAGATTAGATATGCCTATGATTTTCACAACTATCGGCAAGTGTCCTTTGTTGACCACAGAGCTCAGATTGGAACTGCAAAAGCGTGTTTTGTGACAATATAACATGATTTTTTATTGTATAAGTTACTGTTGTCTTAACTTTCATCATGTTGATATAATTTTTTTCATGGACTCAGCCTCTTGTTCCTCCTTTCGGGTCACCATATGCTGCAATGTACCCGAATGGAGCTTATCCGCACCCATCAATGCCTCTTGTAAGTTGTTCTTTGTCACCCTATCTTATTGGCTTTGAACTACATATAGTGTTTAGAATATATAAGAGCTGGTAGATACATAACACTTACTATATGGATGATAATTGATTGTTAGAGTACTTTTTACAAGGATGGCACTTATATTTGCAGGGTTCTCAAGCACAGCATCCTGCAGCGACTGAGGTAGTTGTTGTAAGCACTATTTACTTGCACTTTTTCCCTTAAATTTGGTTGTACTGCAAATCATTAAAAGCTTAAATTCTTTTACTCAGGTCTTGTTTAAAAAACTTATTTTATCCTATTTTATAGATGGGAACCCCTTTGAGCGTAGAAGCTCCTGATATATCATCAGGGAGCAAGGACAAAGGGCTAGCGACTAAGCTTAACGCAACTGTGGGAAACAGAAATTCAAACAATGCAGCAGGTGCTCATGGGAATGAACTGTCACAAAGGTTTATTCAACTGTATATTTATAGATACACAAAGTATTAATTGCTGAAATTCATCTGTAGGTTTACTTTGATTAGATGTCTGAAAGTATTTCTTTTTTATTATACATACAGCGGATATAATAGTGCAGATGGGTCTAGTAATGGAAGTGATGGGAGTAATTCGACAGGAGTAATGCCCTCATGCCCTCTTCATTTTGTTATTTTTTGAAATTGCATCGTTTCCAATATTATTCAGAATATTCTATCTTGTTATAGGGATATAGCGACCAACGAAAGGTTGGCTCAGAAGATAGACCATCATCAGGTATCACTGCCCTATTATGTATACTTTCTAAATTAAGCAACACTCTTCTAATTTGTTTGAACTTGTTCTATTTCCTATTATCAATGAATTTGAAATATTTGTTTGTCTCCCATCTTTGGAGCCTATTATTTTAAGCGATTAATATTTTGTCATGTGAAATTACTTTGAAACCATTATAGATGTTTTCCTATTACAGATGAAAGAAAAATTGACTCAAACATCAATCCTGCTAATGGCGGGGGAAAATGTTCATCACTGAAAGTCTCTTTAGGGGTTTCTGCAACACCTACAGATATTGCACGAAATCGAGTGAGGAATAAAACTTCTCCTGGTCCAGCACAAGCGTCGATAATGAAAAATACTGGCAACCCTGTCCCTTCAACAACAATTCCCATGATGCCTGGTAGTACTGGTGTACCTTCTGAGCTATGGATGCAGGTTCAATCTCCATCCCAGCTCGTTTTTTACTTCCGCCCTTGGAATTGCTACTAAAACTTGCAGAAACAATGATCAGCCTTGCGCTTATTGGTCACCTTCCTCATTAATATGTTTAGCTTCTAGTTTATTTCTCGACCCTGATAAAATTTATAATAAGTTACCGTTCATCAATTGTGCTTTAGAATCAATTGGCATCCCAATTGTGCTCGATCTCAAAAATTATCTTATTGGTTGCCATAGAGAAGCACCCTTTTAAGGCACAAAATGCAAATTGATATTATTTTTCTTGTTAAAAAGAATCAATTGGTTTATGCTGCTTTAGATTCTAAAGCACTCCCATAACAGCTAGCATATAGAGCTATCGGCATCAGGTCGATGTGTTTAAGTGTTACTTTTCTTGAAGTTGCTTGATTTTCAACTAAGTTTGAGGAGTTTCATTTTTTCAGGACGATCGGGCACTGAAACGGGAGAAAAGGAAACAGTCTAATAGAGAGTCTGCCAGAAGATCAAGGTTGAGAAAACAGGTACTTTTAAGTCGATTTTTCACCGATATCATAGCTGTCATAATTTCCTTGACGTAGTTCGAAATTTGTGGATCAATTTAGAAATTTCATTTTAAAGTTTAAAGATTCTATATGTTTTTTATTATTATGGGTCGTTAAAAAGTTTGTTATAAGTTTAAGATATAAATTAAGCTTAGTTATAACTTTTGAGAAAACATAAACTTTTTGTTAGACCGACATAGTCTCATTTTGAGTCTATCAAACGGGTTACGATCCCATAATATTATTAAATTGAAAGATGATTAAATAGATGGGATCTAACCCCTTTTATAGACTCAATCACTTGAATAAGAACAAGTTGGCTAACTAAAAAAGCATATTTTTTTCTCTAAAGTGATAACTAATTTTAAAGGGCTTAATTTATCTCTTAAAGCTATAACAAACTTTTTAACAATTTTTAGAAATTAAAACATATCTAGAATTTTTAAACTCTAAATTTAAAATGAGATCTCCAAATTGGTCCTTAATTTTTCGAACTGCTGACAATTCATGTTTGCATCAAGACTCAAACTAAGATCCAAAATACTTATTCTATCTCTAAAATTATAGCCAACTTTTTAAAGAGCCATATCTTGATAAAGTTGTGACAAACTTTGTAATGCCTTTTAGAAATTAAAAATATATAGAAATTTTCAACTGCAATTTAAGAATGAAGTTTGTAAATTGATCCCTGATCTTAGAACTGCACCACATTTCTTGTCATTTTTCTCTTGCAGCTGAAGTTTCAGTTCTTTCACATTCCAGGCTGAAAATGAGGGACTTGCCAAGAAAGTTGATACCCTAGTTGCTGAAAACACAAATCTCCGATCTGAAATCAGTCGACTTATCTCAAGCTCTGACGCATTGCGAGCAGAGAATTCAGCTCTATTGGTATTCTTTATCATCTGCTACTAGTTTGTGCCATCAGTCGAGTCCCGTAAATTATCTAGTGCAATAAAACTGCATTGTATCGACCATTGTTTCGGTAAACAAACAAATGAACCATATCCAGAATGATCTGAATCTCACAATTGTTTTATGTTATGCGCAGGAGAAACTGAAGAATCTCAGATCAATCCACCCAGAGGAATCATCTCAACCTAATGTGGAGACTGAAGGTGCACCATCAATTGTCGCAGCAAACTTACTGTCGATGATCGATAAACCAAACTCGATCAACCCGAGTGAAAATCTAGAAGCCGGAAGCACTGGCGACCCGAATGGCAAGCTTCAGCAGTTTCTGGACACTAGTCCAAGAACAGAGGTGGCTGAAACTGTATTGAGCATGAATCCTGTGACTATGCCCGATAAGGGATTATAGTGATCCTGTACAATCTTCTTTCTTCTCTTTGTTGTTTTGGTTTTACGGCTGGTGAGAGAATCCATGTAACTACCAATGTGGGAAGCTTTTCCAAATCCCAACTGCTAATGGATGACAAGAACTGCTGTAAGTTTTATCTCAAAGTTGTTACCCTAACCATGAGCTTCTTGTTTTTGCTGTATGGCATCATTCTACAACTGTGGCTGTGATTTGGGTTGGGATTTAGGGTTATTAGAGTGGCAGTATCGTAAAATCTTCGTCAATGGAAAATGAGGATAAGATATCAGTTAAAAAGTTTAAATGGGATAAAATCTTATGTATAGAAATTTAATCCGTTATCAATTCATAGATAATAATGGATTGGGTTAACGTTTACTATATATTTAATCTGCATTCGATAATTTAAAATTTGATAAAAGATTACTTAAATGGATTTTGTTCATATTCGTTTATACAAATTATAATTGAGTACACCTTAAGAGATTAAATCCAATATGGGGTTCTTATAGTCCAATCACGGTTTGACAGATCTCGACAAATCAACTCTTAATCTTAATTGTCTAAAACGGTTCATAGTTTGCTACAGTTCGAAACCTCCTTTCATTATAATTGGAGAATTGAAATCGAAAGCGATCAAGATTTTGGAATTGAGAATCAACCTAGAAAAGATGGTAGGGAAATAATCAAAATGAACTTTTTTTTATAGAGTTTGGATAGTAACGAATATTAAATCGTAGTTATTGATAAAAAATGATTGAATAATCTTAATCATTTAAAAAAAATACAAGCTCTCCTCTCAACGGTCAGAATCGCTTACCACCGTCGGAATTGACAATTCCAATTAGGGTTGACCAACTGTATGATATTGTTTTTTGTAAAATGATCAAATAATCTCAATCGTTAAAAAAATTACAAACTCTCCCCTTCTCCCAACTGTCAAGATCGCCGATTAACGATCGGAACCGGCGATTTCAATTAGGACTGAGCAACTGCTATGTTGCTGGTAGTGTGTGGTGTTGGTTAACAGTTGGTTCGGCGATTAATTAGGCTTCTGAACCATAATCAGTTCAGCTAGGGCCGATTATGGTTCAAGCTCGGCAATCTGAATAAATGAGTAACCGATCCGTTGACTCGGTTACGGGTCCGATTTGGACCCGACCTAGAGTCAAGTCTAGGTCCGTGTCCGGCATATCCCAAATGGGTTCAAGTTAAGTGCGCTACGTTTGTAAACTCGCAACCCGAGTCATGATTCATATCGAACCAACCCCAAATGTGCTCGGGCTGAGAACTACCTTTGCAAACTCCCAAACTGAGCCGAGCACTGTCTAGCAGTGTTGGTCGATCGAGTTAGATTTTTAAGAGAGCTAATATTAATTAAATCAATATTTATTATCATAAAATCAATTAATTCTCAAAATCTTATGCAAATAGTAAGTAGATTACTGACTAATAATGAAATAAATTAAATCAAGAAAAAAAAGGAAAAAAAATGCAGTGTTTGGATTTTGGAAGGAAGTTTTCACTTTGGCAATTAATAAATTGCAGATTTGTATATTTTCGTTTTATGATTATTCCAAATTTAATGAGCCAAAAAAAATATTGCTTTTATAAAAAATTATGAAAAAGATATTATTATATATAGAGAGAGAGAGAAAGTGAGGAGATGTTTTAGGGATGATGTTTTAGAATATAATTGAATTGATTATTATAAAATAAACTTATTAAAGTAGATAAGGATCGAATTTTAATGAAGTTAAGATAATGTAACTTATCGATTTATCTCTTCACAGATGATCATGAAACTGACTGTGTGAGATCGTTAAATTGATGAATTTTACCTTTTCATTGAAAAGTGCGTGGGACGATAAGATCACTTTCGAACATCTTGACTCGTCTTAACGTGTATTCAATCGCGGACGTTACGCGCACAAGAAGGCGCGCAACCTATCAATTTCGCATGTATATAAATATAATTTTGATTTTCTTAAGTTCCAAATCAACAGTGGGGCCCACCTGAAAACTGATTAATTTACAGGTGTGCAAAGCCGGGGCCCATTTTATGGAATTAAACTGATGTGGCGTGATCTCCGCCTTCATTTTAGTGCGCTCCCTCTCTCGCCCCCTCTCCAAGAAAGTTAAAATTTCACTGCACCCCTCAAAATTTATTATATTATTTTGAAGTACCTTAAGATTTTTAAAATAATTAAAAAGCCTATTTAGAGTTAGGATTGTTTGGTGAGTAAATTTCATATTCAGCTTAATAATTTTTTTTATAATATATATATATATATATATGCATTTTGATTCTGATGAATTTTGAAGATGATCAATCCGGTCTAAATATAGATGGATCTTGATGAACAATCTAATATTCTAAAATTTTTCAAATTCTCTATTTATAATATATTCTATGTGAAATTTAAATTCTCGTGTAGAAAGCTCATCCTATTTTTGATCATTGCATCATAACCCCGAAGAGCATTCAACTTAGGAAACCTATTTAAAAAAAGGATGGTACAACGGAGTAATGGTGCAACGGTAGGATATTTGGGTTGTGACTTATAGGGACCCACGGTTTAATCCCTAACTACGACGTATTTGTAAGAATTTTCTTCCAAATGGAGAACGCAATCAAAGAATACTGGGTATCTGGATTGACCATCGTATGCGCTTTCCGATTTACCTTGGTGGTCGATCGATGGGAAACTTCCGTGGGACCGGACCGGCCACCCCAGGGATTGAGTCCATGAGACTGACTGGGATTTATCATCATTTTTTTAGGAAACCTATTTAATATATAAAATATCAATTAAATAAATAAATTTAAATATATTCATATTCAACTTATTGATATAAATAAAATTTATAAATCAAATTCATCAATAAAATTCTTATCAAATTTATAAATAAATAATTATAAAATAAATAATTAAATTTATAATATTAAACTTATTAATCCATCTTTAAAAATATAAAAATTTTAAATAATTAAATAAATTTAAATTCAGAGTTCCATGATATTTAAACGAATAAGTTTGTCCCCGGGGCAATGGTGCAACGGTAGGACATCTGGGTTGTGACCTAGGGACCCGCGGTTCGATCCCTAGCTACGGCGTATTTGTAAAAAATTTCTTCCAAATGGGGAACGCAATCAAATGATGCTGGGCATCCGGATTGACCACCGTATGTGCTTCCCGATTTACCTGGTAGTCGGTGGAAAACTTCCGTGGGATCGGACCGACCACCCTCAGAGATTGAGTCCATGACACTGAAGATTTATCATTGTTTTTTTTTTAACGAATAAGTTCAAGTTTATAAACTTAACTTGAATCGATTAATTTATAAAATAATATTGAATAATATAAAATTTGACTCATTTATAACTCTACTTTTTAAATACTTACGATAGAATAGAATTGCTATGTTATCATATCTCAGTTAAGTAGTTTGAAGCCCTAGCTTGAGAAAAGAAATAAATTATGGAGCGAATTGTAATTTTCTCATTAAAATCAGGGTGTAACCTGTTAACGTGGACTTTGTGTCTCTGTGTGTAGAGAGAGAGAGAGAGCTTGGAAAATGGCAGGCTGCTCGAGAATGCCCAAGTCCGCCGCCACCGGGGTCGAGTTCGACGGCGCCTCGTCCGCAAATGCACCGAAGTCGGACTCCCACTCCACCTCGTCCCCGCAGTCGCCCTCCGCTTCTCGTCTCGGCTCAGCTTCGTCCGACTCCCAGGCGAGGTTCGGGGAGAGGGCGCTCTCCGCCGCGGGTGCCGCCGTGATTTCCGCCATCCTTGTAAATCCCCTCGACGTCGCAAAGGTGAGATTTTGACTTCGTTCGTTTATTTTTGTCATCTGTTGTTTTTCGTTTCTTCGTTTTTGCTCGCCCCTTGGCGTTGTCGTCTGTGCCGTGTTTTTTCCAATGCTTTTGGTTCGGCGCATCGATTCTCGTTTCTCCTTGCTTGATTCTTCATTTTGTGCTACTTATCTTTCCGTTTTTTCCAATTGAGTTTCTGGTGGAATCAAAATTGGTTCTTTCCTTCCGGTATTTTTGGAATCATTAAAAGCTTCCTGTATTGTAAACGCAGACAAGGTTGCAGGCGCAGGCAGCTGGAGTTGCATATTACCCTATGCAGCATCAGTATGAAAGGCGCTTTGTGTCGCTTGGTCCAAGCACGGTATGGTGTTGCCTGTTTTACTATGCCATTATCTGAGTCTTCGTTGTCTAATTTTGATTTATCATTCAATTATGATGCTAGCATTACATCTGTTCTTTTCCATTAATAGGCTAACACTTACTAAGATGTGCTAACTCTGCTCTAGTTGATACCTCAAACCTTAATTGGCCCCAAGGATATTTGATAATTGGTGGGATTGAGCATTTCTGTTTTTGCATTCATCTATATGGTCAATGACTATAGCTGATACTTTGTAACTCCAAGACAAATGCCTGAGCTTTGGGATATCGGCTGATGTAATCAGATTATTAAATTTTCTATCATTGAGAACTCCATTATAATTTCCTAATTATTATTCAATCAGATTGAATCTTTTTGTTGGCATTGGGCATTTCCTGGTTTAATATCATATTGGCACGATGTTGGCCCTTATGCTAAACATTGGCATTAATGCTAAAGGACATTTTTTTTTAATTTTTGTGGATGCATTTTTCTGCTGACTATTAACATCTTTTATATCACTGTGTTTGCCTTAATCATCTGATGTCCCATGGCTGACATAATTTTGATAATGTACTCAGATGTTTTCAGATTTAAGATGCTCCCCATCCTGTAACCGGGCTGCAATATTTGGCACTGAATCAGTCTGTCCTCCTGATTGCTTCCAGTACAAGGGAACAATGGATGTCATCAATAAAGTTGTTAGGCAGGTAAGTACACTTAATTAACACAAATATAATCATTTCTTTGCAAATCTTCTCTATTATGTCATTCTATCTACTTCTAAAAACAACAGGAAGGCTTTGCTAGATTGTGGAGGGGTACAAATGCAAGTTTAGCATTGGCTGTACCAACTGTGAGTTTCCAATCTCATTGCCAAAACAGCAGCACAGAAGTCCTTGATTATATTGTGTTACTCTTTTTTACTTTTATTTTTATATTATAACAGAATTGCACTCTAAATATATGATCTACTTTTATTTGTTGAACTTACCTTCATACTATACCTTCCGCTTAATTGTCTCCGATCTTCTGGGCATCCAACATAGATATTTAAAATTTAAATTGATTTTAGCTCACACTACTTAATTATTAGATTTTTTATTTATTTTTGTTTGAATTTTGTCAAATAAACATTCAGTTTTGCACTATATTTGCAATTAACCAATTATGCATTGTGCAATAAGTTTCTATGTTGCTGCTCTTGGATAATTTCTCGAGCATAGATTTTAGATATGGCAGGTACTTTAGACGGTTCTGGCAAATCTAGATTAAATTTTGATTTGTAACAAGTTTATTATATGAGCTTCCACCTTTATAACCAGCATATTTCATTGTCAATTTACAATTAGCTGTTAGCTATGGAAGCTAGTAGCGTGGCGGTTTTGGGTATATCAACATGATATTTTGATTTGTAACAAACTTAGCTCAAATTTTGATTTCTAAAATATCTAATCATGTACTTCCAACTATTTCATTTGTGTTACCCAGTGCCACTTTACACTGTATTCTTAGCAATACCAGCTGTTAGCTTGGAATTTTACAATTTTAAACGAGTTATAATTGCAAGATGATTCATTAGCACTCGTATTAAATTTTAAACTTTTAATAACCAAAATCATTCCTTGTGTTAGCTCAATAAGGATGTGCCATGTGGTGCCTACATTGTGCCATGATGCATGAGGTTGGGCATCTTATGAATATGCTGACTAAATGTTAGTCTCTTATAAATTTGAAGGCGAGTCAAATTTATTAAAAGTGAAAGATCAGACTAGATTGAATGACACTTGCAAGTTTTGATATAGACCATTTTGTAGTGGAGTATGACCTCAATCCTTAGAGAATTAAAGTCACAAAGCCCTCAAATTCGGCAAAGAAAGTATACTTGGTCAATTTGGAAGGTCATATTAACTACTTTATCGAGGTCTTGAATTTAGTAGAATTCAGACAGGGCATTCTAGAAAGAGAAAAGAAACAGATCATCCTATGTATAATTGGCTTTTTATTTAATGAAATATTGAATTCTGAAGTTTGTGCATCATGAAATTTGTTGAGACGTTACTTTTTTCTGACTAAATTAATCATAAATTATTCTTATTTCCTACATGGATCAGATAATTTTCTACTTGGATTTATGTGTAATACTTTCCTGATTGAACTTTGCTTGTAGGTAGGAATATACTTACCGTGCTACGACATATTCCGCAATTGGATCGAGGAGTTCACTGTCCACAATGCTCCAATTTTAACACCTTATGTCCCTTTATTTGCCGGCACACTTGCACGCTCATTAGCATGTATTTCTTGTTCACCAATTGAACTCGCAAGAACACGTATGCAGGTAAATCATATACTTTAGTTGGTCGATTCGCTATATTAAATCTAATGCTTTATGAAAATAAGAAAAATATCATATCATCCCAACTATTTTGTGCTGGTCCAAATGCATCTTACTCTCCACTGAGATTTTTGCTAGGCTATATCGCTAGTAATATTCTAATCGAACATTTTTGTTTTATATTTAACATTTTTTCCATCTCCCTTGCCTGTTATACCTATGGCTATAATTAGTTCAATTCTTTTAACTATAAAATTTGTTGGTTGCCTTTGAATGCTAAACCTATCAAACTCTCTTAATTGTACTTATTATTCTTATTATTGTTATATATTGATGTGTGATTACCTTACTTGTATCGTTTAGCCGGTCTCTATGCATTCTTCATAGTTCTAACTTTTAACCTTGTCATTGGATGGTTAACGTTCGTGCTTATTGATCAACATAATTGATTACATATGTATTTATTGCTAGGAAGAAGTCTTCTTATGGGGCCTTGTAACATTTTACTAAAGACAAACTCTCAAATATCAATGTGCAAGTATCTATAAATGCAGCCATTATTCATGTGGTGTTTGTTTATAGCTTGAATTAGAGTGTTTTCATTGAATTTTTTTACCAATTAGCTATGAATCAACTAAGACCGAGTCTCCACTGGTTGATCTTTTCTCCACTTGCTTTCTATACTGCAAAGTCAAGTCAGAGATATGAAAATTAAAAGTCGATTGTTGTGACATCAGGCATATAAGGAATTGAGACCTGGAGTGAAACCCCCTGGAATTTGGAAAACACTAGTTGGAGTTCTATCGTCTGTTCGTACAAATGACAACCCTAACTGTAAGTTGATAGATTCTTGTTCTCAATTACTGTTTAACTCTCATCGAAAATCCATGTGTGAGTTGTAAAATATATGTAATTTCCTATCGTTTGTCAAAGATTGGAAACTTTTTTCTGAACTACCTGTTGAATTCCTGTTGAATTGGAATTGAATTGAATATTGTAGCAGGATACATCTCAAGGTATTTGATATTGATTCTTAAACTGATGAACTCTTAGATAGATACATGTGATAATTGTCAAAATGTGTTGAGGGAATGTTCTTTTATCGATACAGTTGTGCTGATTGAAGATTGATTTACAAATTTTATTTACAATTTTATATGTTCTTTAACTTTTAAGATTTGTTAAAAGATTGTTATAATTTTTATAGAGAAATTATACCCTTTAAAAGTTAAGTTATAGTTTTAGGGATAAATAAACTTTTTTAGTGTCTTATTGTTGTCATGCATTTGTACTTATGATAATAGCTTATTGGATATTTCTGTCGTCATATTTTTTCGATCAATCTTAATTACGAAACTGCAAGATGACTGATCAAGACTTTTATACTTCTGCAAACAGCGCGAGGATATCGCGTCCTGTGGACAGGTATGGGAGCACAACTAGCCCGTGATGTTCCCTTTTCTGCCATATGCTGGCCAACTCTTGAGCCAGTATGTTCTATCAGCACGAATCGTGCACTTCTTGTACTGAGTTTATGAGTTTGCAGGTTGTTTAGAAATACTTATGTTGTTATGCTTTGCACTTGTTTCATTATATAGATTCGTCGAAGATTACTTTCAGTAGTCGGTGATGAAGGTAACGCTGCTAGTGTTTTAGTGGCAAACTTCTCAGCTGGTTTTGCGGCTGGGAGTATTGCTGCTTTTGCCACATGCCCTCTCGATGTCGCAAAAACACGGAGGCAAATCGAGGTTTGGTCTCAGAATCCCTATCGATCTTTTACTTTTTTTTCTACAATCAATTGGCAAAGGTGGTATTCGCTACTACTGACAGTGATTATTTTCGATGGCGATTTTTTTACCGGAGTTACACAAAATACCTCTCGATTGGTATACTTGCTAATTCACTTTCATCCTGATTCTCATTCCAGAAGGATCCATCAAGGGCTCTAAATATGACCACGAGACAGACATTGGTAGAGATTTGGAGGTACATCTCTTATTAACATTGTTCCTTAAGAAATGTTTGCATATCGAAATAACTATTCGTATCCGAATACACTTTTGTGCCGAATTGGTCGTTACCACGATAATTAAGCACCACTTGACTTCATCACTTCATTGATACTTGAATAAGAAACCATCAAATTGAATGACCTTCTTCAATGTGTGCAGGACTGGAGGCCTGAAAGGTCTCTTTACTGGTGTAGGTCCACGAGTCGGTCGAGCCGGTCCTTCTGTCGGCATCGTAGTCTCCTTCTATGAAGTTGTGAAATACATTTTACATCGAAGGAACGCAGACTCGTGAACAAGATTGCCCGATCGATATGCAAGTCGATGCGCATGGATCTTCAAAGGTTGCTGCACAGAGAATTGCTTTCCTGAAACATGCTAACTTGGCTCACAATGGTTGTCTTCTAACCATACCATGAAATAGAATAAGATGGTCCCGGTTTTGTCGGAAAATGTACTCAGATCTTCGATTGATTGTTGTAATGGGAACTCGAGAACGATGAACTTCAAGAGGCCGAAGACATAAATTTTGTGCATCAGTTTAAGTTGTCGCGATATAGCATGCTGTTTTTGCTTTGTTGTCACAGGATACCTCAATTTGATTCTACAACTTCATGATCATGGTAGTGTTGCTGTGGAGTGTGAAGGCTTAATTTGCTTCTCTTTGCCCAAATATCGGTCGATGAAAAAGACCTTGATACTTTGTCTTCACCATCGTGCCCGAGATTGACGACGCCTTCTTTCTCGTCCATGTCGTCTTCTACGTCATTGAGCTCTAGGGACCAAAACATAAGTCCTCAAATTGGAGACGAAAAGGCTCCTTCCTTTTCGAGATCAACGATCTACGAAGAGTAGACAAGAGGAAGATGACACAATTGTAATAGTTGAAATGACTTCTTGCGTAGATCTAATAATCCGGTTCGTTAACATTGTTGATTGTTAATAGGTTATGAGCTTTATAGTGGATGATCCCAATCGGATGGGCCAATGTATACAAAGGGAGAAGCCTTATTCGATTAGACATGCTGAATTGGAGCTTCTCCTTCTTCACTTTTCCTTCCCATTGAGACGAGGACTTTGATTTTCGTCCATTCCTACGTAAGATCATTCCGCTACACTTGCAGGAACTCCGGTCAACTATAACATTGGATTCAGATCAGCCCTTCGTTTGCCATTGCATTCGATTTCAATTGTAGTCATTCACTTTAGTTTGTTTTTGATGTATCGCAATTGCTTTCATCTTCAACCCACAAATCTTATTTGAATAACAACATCAAACAATTGTCTCACTCCTTCAGCAAAAGATGAAATTCACCACCTCAGTAATCTCACACGGTCGACTCTACGACCATATGTGAGAGGTGTCTCACTCAATCATGAACAAAGTGTCATTTACCAATAATCTCTCCAAAGCCCACATGGATCGCTCAAACTCATAATATACATCTTCTCATATCACATGCATAATATTTATATATGCAGACATACATAATTAGATACCCACAACTCAGCTCAATACATCATTGGCGCCGGCGCCGGAGGGAGGCCAGACGAAGGCGCCGATCGCGAAGCCCCTCTTGTCGGCAAGGTCTCCGGCGACCAGAAGTCCATACTGCGCCAGCAAGCGGTCCAGCGCCCACTCCGGCATGGCCTCGTAGTCGTCCTTGTTGTAGCGAGGGTAGTGCACCGGCATGTGGAACCTGGCGCCGGCGCCGGCGGTGCTGTCTGGCTTTGCTGCCATGGCCTCCTTCGCCGTCTCTCTCATCGCACGTCTCCCCACAAGGAAATTCCTATATATAAAAGGGAAGGGATGAGGAAGGACGTCGTCGTTGGGCTACAGTTGGAGATCGAGGATGAGGGAGGTGCGGAGCCACTGAGTTCTTGACCTCTTCTGTTCCAGGACAACCAGGCGTGCTCTTAATATATACTATCTTTCTTTCTTTCTCGTTGGTCTATCAGATAAATTTAGAGTATAATTTATATACATTTACAAATAAATTTTCAAAATATTTGTCCAATTTGAAATTCAAATCTTAAGCTTTTTATTTTTGCTCTAAGTGTTTTACGAACTCATTTCAATAAAATATGAAATTCGTCATCTCAGTGATCCCACATAGTCAACCCTATGATCATCTATGAGGAGGTGAATTGAAAAGTTACAGTTGGCCACTACAAGAGAGGGCATTACCTCAATTTTATCGAAATTCAACCCTTATCTACTTCAACAAGTCTGTCCTATCGTAACCAACTCAAAAGTCGACCTTCAAAATTAATTATGGAGGTATATAATTTTTTTCTTGATTCATGCACCTACTAGATAAATCTAGAACATAACTTATACACACACAAAAATCAACCTTCAAAGTATTCATCCCATTTAGAATTTGAATCTTACTCTTTTTATTTTTCTCTATAAGTGTTTTGGTACTACATATGTGGGGGCAAAAAAAAATTTTTATTTAGAGTTAAGTTTGAATCTAAAAATCATCTTAGATCAGGATAGTATGGTGTAGAAAAATCTATATAATTGACCTCTAATGAGATAAGACTTGATTATTGATGTAAATGTTCGGGCTTCATTTGAGAAATCATGAAGATATATGATATTTTTTCTAGTTCGTCTATTAAATAAATCATAACTTATGCATATTTAGAAGTAGATCTATTCATCCCATTTAAAA
>JBBMKF010000046.1:3196970-3207076 GCA_037834155.1 Curcuma caesia | reverse complement strand
AAGATTTGATCCACATGCCCGACCAGCACAGTCGACTGCCACGCCCCAGGCGAAAATACCCAGCGGGACGCGCCCCGAAGGAATCGAACCGTGGTAGTGGCGTTGGAGAGGAAGTGTGGTTACCGGTGCGCCACGCCCCTGGGGGCCCTGGCGAAGTCAGTTAATACCCTTATGTGTCGTGGTCAATTATAATTTCTCGATTTACCTACTCACAAATGGTTGTAAGACCGTGGCAAATTCTACCTTTTTGCAGATGTGAGCAAGTGGACTACTTCTTCATTACACTTTTGTTGATTTTGATTTTGACTTTAATGCAATCCAACTATGTCATTACGCTGACTTTAAGTAGAACTTATCCACCGCAGTCGAAAATAAATCGAAGCTCTCAGATCTAACTAGCTAAAATATGTCTATTTGGACGAGTTCAAATCAGATTAGTTGAGAAATGAGGCAACTTTTAATTTTGGGTTTAGATGGCTGGATTAGGTAGTTATCGTTTTCAATCGTTTAATGCTTGTTAAATGGATATAGATATACAGTTGCAAAATTATTAGTTTTGTTCTTTATTGCTTAAAATCTATGGAACTCATATTCCGTCTACTATGTGGTAGGAATGACACGATGTTGCCTTCTTCGTCGTGAATAATTATTATTTCTCAATTTATTTTTTTATAGATGGTCATGACTCGTGAGATCAACTATGTAGGATCATTAGGATGACAGATTCTATTTTTTATTGAAGAAACACGATATTGAGATAAAAGACCAGAATGATTCCTATTGCAGATTTGAATTTCATGTTGGATATTTTTAAATTCTCATAGAGTTGAAGCCAATGTTATATCAGAATTCATCTATATTTTTTAAATTTATTTAATGATCGATATGTGGGATCAAATTATTTATTTTTAACCTCCTTAATAAAACAGAAATTGAAAATAATATATTTTTAAATTTAAAAAATATAATAAAATTTATCATAAATTGATTATAAAATCTAAAACAATGATATTCACTAATTAATCAACACCATCAATAAATTTTTAAATTTTTTCTTACATCAAAAAATATCAAATTTTTTAAATTATCAGATGATATAAATTTATCAATCAATTCCATTCAAAACGAATTCATAAATTTAAAATGTTTTAAATCATTTTAAATCAAAATTAATATTTTTATGTAAACCTCCTTAGTGTATCATACTGAATTTGATAAAACATAAATTAGGACATTGAAAAAAGATTTTGAAACTATAAGATAAAAGATATCTCATTGATACAAGACCTTTTGAGTAAAATTCAAAATTAAAATCATGAAAATGTAGATTCAAAGTGGACAATATCATATTATTTTGGAGATATATTTGAATTCCATCGGATCTAACAGTAATATCAAAACGGGTCCATGTGGGACCGTTAAGGAGACGGGTACGTTGAGCCTCCCTTGGCTCCTAGTGGTTCTTTATTTGAGGGGTATATTATTGGACCTAGGGTAAATTGTTGGAAGATATCTCATTGGTGTGAGGTCTTTTAGATAAAATTCAAAAATAAAATCATGAGAACGTAGATGTAAAGTGGACAATATTATACCGTTTTGAAGATATATTTGAATTCCATCGGATCTAATAATTAACTCCTATCCACACATCTAATGACCTTTTTATCCGGATCATCTACATGCTATATTCCAATTAACACGTTTGAATAGAAAGATGAACTTGCAACACTCCCCACAAAATCATGACTCCCCATACATGAAAAATAGGTATTCGTAACTTTATTTCTTAGAAATAACTATTATTTATCTTATTCCATTTTTCAAATAATTTATACTATTACTTTAATCAACTGTCTACATATTGATCTGGTGTGCCAGTGACACCAATTGGGCTCAGGCAGCTCGAGAAGGTCGAATAAGCCTATCGGGGAGAATAGATCGAGGGTTGAATATAATGAGCATATTCAGCTTGGCAGACCTAGAAACTTGATGAACCGATTGGGCCAGACCAAACTGTTGGGTCAAATAGTCTTGAACATGGGAATTTGGCCAAACAGACGAGTCGACCGAGACAAAAACTTAATTTTTTGTTTATTTATTATAACATTCCTATGAACCAAACATCAAACAAAGAACACTTGTTCGTGTTGAGATCAGTGCCTGGATGCGTTGACGATTTCTCAACGTCAGTGTCGGATGAGGTGGCGTGAGGAGAGGATCGCAAAGCTGGAAGAGCCTACACACACAGCAACCGTGAGAGGGAATGTCAGAAGGTGCCTTGGCTCACCACTCCAATGTTTAAGTAAGTCCGCGAAGAAGGAGGAGGAGAGAAAACAGAAGAACAGTAGAGAGTGAGTTGTAAGTGCGCATACCTTCTTCTAGAGAAGAACAAACCTTATATATCTCTGAAAAGGATGTCACGTCGCATCCTAAGTATGGAAGACGTCCCATCATCGGTAGGGATTTTGTCTAAGGGAATGAAATAGTCAGAGTGACAATCCCATCGTTGGCATACGATTGTAGAGTCATTTCGCACCTAGGTGTCAGAGCAGCAGTCATAATTAAGGGTATGGAACTGTCAGAGGAAATAACGGAAAGTAATAAAACAGAGCACCGTGAAGGCCATTTGGTATAAACCTTAGCTAAATCTGAATGAGGGCGAAGCCACCGAACCGACTGGAAGGCTTCGGGTTTGTAAGTGGAGTCGGTCTGTGAGACGACTCGAATAAGGATTCGGCTCGGCTCCATGAAGCTTCGGGTTGGCAGGAGGAGTCGGTCTGTGCGACGATTCGAATAAGGATTCGGCTAGTGACTATGCCTTGGACACTGAGGTGTCGGCTCCGCGTTCCAGATTCAAGCCGAGTTCGATGATGAGAGGGACTCAACCCTCAGAGAAAGGGATCACGAGTTGAGAACTAACTCAGACTAGCTTTGGAGTCGATAGCTATGAACCAACATGGGAATCGGATCTGATGTCAAATCACCCCCTTGGTCCATACTCATAATCATCTAATTTTCGAGGGGGAAAGGAGAGGAGAGTTATGAATTATGAAATTAAATATTGTCATTGAATTTGATTTAATAATTTAATTAAATTTGAATTTTAAAAATTAATAATTGATAATTAAAAAAAAAAACTTAACTTTCGAAGTAATAACTTTTAACTCCCGAAAGGGCTCACCTTGTAATTTTAATAAATCAACGGAGCCGTCCGAGACCTCTCTGACAGAAGCGGCGACGGTAGACGACGCGGAGGCGAGACCGCGAGAGGCGATGCTGCTTTCTCTTCTCCATCGCCGCCTCCTGTTCCTCCTTCCCTTCTTCCTCATAATCCCTCAAGTCACGCCGGCGATCGTAGAAGAACTTTCTTTCCATGGTAGTTGTCCCTAACCCTGCTTAAAATCCCTTGTGAACCCTCATTCCGAGTTAGTTCTCTCATCTTGATTTGGAATCGAGGGGTCTTGTCGTTGCAGATGAAATCTTTCTGTTTCCTTATTTCCTATGCTTGTCTGATTATTAATTTTGTCTACCATTTGGTTTGTGTACTTGCCAGTTTCTTGCATTGGTAAACTAGCGTGTTTTGTTCTCGATTCCAGTGGTCATCTGAATAGGCTGCTGTACTTATCAATTTGTTTTCGACAGGGTTCTAGTATCCCTCAGGCGTGATCGGTTTTGCGTGTATTGTTTTGAAATCACTCTCTTGTTTCTCAGAAGGCTTTGAAATGAATTTTTTTTTACATTTTATATATCTGAGGCTGGTGTTATGATATAGAAACTGAAGTCTGGCCTAAACAGCTAACTTGATTCCCTTTCATGTGCTGGAAATTAAGGTTTTAGCAATAGTTGCCTGATGGTAGTTTTAAACGTTAAAATCATTATTGTTATTTTCAACTTCCTTATAGAGCTCAATTGAAGGATAATATTTATGTTGCTGATCCCAAATAGTTTGGGATGAATACGACATGATAATGATGATGATTTTCAGCTCTCTCTGTGGCATAATATTATCATCGAGTTGGTTGAATATATTGGTGAGTGGATGATGCAAATGCTTTTTATCATAGATTTATGTACAATTTGCAGGGTGCCAGTGGACAGAATCTTGTCAAAGCAAATGGCTTGGTGGTTGTGGTGCAGGGTTTGTGGTAGCTGATCAGTCAGAGAACTGCAATGGTCTTTGTGGAGAGTCGAGTTACCCTCCATGCCTTCCCTTCTACACACACTTCCATTGTTGTAAACCCGGTATGACTATTCTCCATGTTCTTCATGCATCAATTATATCTTATATATGTTACTTATCTTATTCATGCATCAGTAACTGTTATCCACTGTTCTAATACATTGTTCAGTACAATTAGGTTTTAGCATCTTCAATGGAAGACATAGATATGGATGTTGTGGCCTTTTGTTGTCGTTCTCTCTTTTTAAATTTTATTTTGCAAGGATGTCAAGACTAAGTACTTTGATTGAACTCTATTACACTAAGTGAAAGGGAGCATTCATGTTAGTGTGCCTTGTTTTGGACCATGTTTTACCTCCTAGTTTACTCTAAACATCTTTGGTTTAATTATATTATCACTAGAAAAAATTGAGAAGTAGCACTTTTTATTAGTGAAATCACTATCATGCATAACACTCCAAATTGATCCTTATATTTCATAAATGTTTTAATTTTAGTAAGATGGGGGCAATTTCAAAGTGGATGCCTTTGTCTTTCCAGAAAAAAATTGTCTTGCTTAAGTAACAATAGCCACTTAAGCCATGATACTCAAAGAAGCAAAGTGAAAGAATTCTTTGTCTAAGATGAAGTTCCTCCTATGTCATCAAACTTATTTGTTGAGGTTGATGAGGATGTGTATTTACATGGATAACAGTTAAGTTCCATATTTTTAATGTTTGACAAACTCGAGAAAGTGTTCAACTCCAATGCTCTCAATTATTCATGAAAGTATGGATGCAGTTGATTTAGTGGATCGAACTCGAAAAGAGTAGAAAAGGATCAAACTCAGAAAGGTATATTCTTTCAATAAACAGTTTGAGAAATTGATGAATTATTTTGTAGAGCCCTCCCATTTAAAGGCTCCGATATTATAAATCTCAACAAGTTAAGATTTACTCCATCCATTGTTTAACAATTTAATAAGATTTTCAAGACAATTAATTTCAACAAATTAAGCTTAATTAAATTCTATATGATTCCAGTGCAATGCTTCTTATACCTTTAGTTGACCTCCGTCATGGTGTTATGTTTTCTCTAATTCAAAATCATATCCTAGATATCTGATACATTACTGCAGGTACATGGACATTATGTTCTTTAATGCAAATTCACCCTGTTGCATGACCTCATTTGAAAAAAAAATTGTCTAGTGATTTAGATGTAGATGAGATTTATAGAATTCAGTATCCTTGGGTCATATGAGACTGATATTTTTGTTGAATTTTATAAAATTTAGTGAAGTAAGCTTCCCTTCACCTATTTGCAGAGCGCCCAAGGGTAACAAACAAGTGCTCAAGATGCAACAACAAACTAGACTTTGGTGATGAGTATGTATGTTGCACTGATTGTTCAGATCCTTACCTAATGGATAAGAGCAGCAAATTTGGTTTCTGTAAAACTGGCGCAGAGCTGGCTGTCCAATTAAAACCACAAGGTAACCATATTTACGAACTTTGTAAACCATGCTATTCAATGCACTGGTTTTTATAAACAGGCAAATGTAGTGAGGCTTTTTTGTTTTTCTGTACTAAATATGTTATTGCGTTCTTTTCCCAATGGTGTACAAACAAGACTGTGATGGTTTACAAACTTGAGTAGATACACAAATCGGGCCTCTAATGTTGAAAAATGTTCATAACCAAATCCTTCTATTCATGAATGCCAAAAATCAAACACCAAGTTGTTTCACTAAACAATTTGATGATCAGGTGGTTTGGTGAAACAACATGATGCAAAAGTGGACAAATGCCCATTTATGCATAAATATATATTTTTAAGGTTAAAAAGGTGCAAAATTAATCAATTTGATTCCATTAAGCTATTTGATGAAATATCTTGATGGATTGAATTTAGCAACATTAAATTAATTTTGCCTTTTTAAAAAATATGAATACTCCATAAATTATATAGAAATTTGCCTCTTTTCCTCATTTTTATGAATTATTTCAGTTTAGCAGGTTGTTTGACAAAATTATTTAATAACTGAAATTGACAAAATTATATTAATTTTGCTCATCTTTCTTTCTTTTTCTTTTTTGACAAATATGCATTAAGTTAAATGGGGGATATCACCATTTTTAATAGATTTTGAATGATTTAAATTTGACATACGGTCTGAAACAACTTTTTGAATAAATTATTCTGTTTCCTGCTTCTTAAAAAAAAAGTCCCATTAAAAAAAGAAGTATTTGTCTCTTTTAGTTTTTCTTTAAAAAAAATAAAATCGTTTCATCAAATAGTTTGTCAATCAAGCCCTGTTGGTTGGTAAAATGGAAGAAACCTAATTAGGGTATTATTTGAATAATCTGATGTGTGCATATTCCAACATTAGAGATCTGATTTGGATATCTGCTGTTTAAACATAATATTGAGTAGAGATCTTCATGTCTTTTCTAAAGTTGCAATTCAATGCCTCTACAAATGTCAGAAATTTTTAAGTGGGTTGCTGGGCCATGGATGAAGTGCTCTTCTCCTTGTGATGGTGGAATGCGCTATAGAGATGTTGGCTGTTATGGAAGTATCACTGATTCATCCATCAAGCACTACCCAGTGGATGATAGTAGGTGTTCAGGTGAAGAAATGGTGAGTTAACGAAACATTTTCTTGATGTCGCTTGCGAACATGCTTAAGTACTTCAGTATCAAAACTGGTAACCAATATATATTTGTGTTGGTGTCAGGTTGGCACCATGTTTTAGCTGCAGCAGTTAATAGTCAATCATTAATAGATACGTTTGATTTTACAGTTGTTATGACTTGTATGCAATCCTTGCTGGTATTTCTGGATTATGAAAATGATGTTTTTTCATGCAACTCTATGGAAAACCTTCCCAAACAAAAATCCTTAAGCTCAAGATTTGAATTCTTTTTGTTGCTCACTTTATGGAAGTAACATTGGATGCGACCCATAATGAAAACTTGAATTTGCTAGGCAAATCAGCATGAATTTGTTGCTCCCCTATGTTATATACTTCATGCTACATGCACAAGATATTGTTGACGTTGATGATGATTCACAAGATATCGATTCAGATGTTAAGATGTATTTTGGCTTTACTACCATACCTGAACATTTCAGACCTCTACAACAAAAGATTTGATACAACAATTCCTAACAGAAGGCCAATAAGTTGTATTTGTTGTTCGATCCAATATTTTGAAAACTCATTTCTTTTTTCTTCTATCAAGCCTCTAAATAAAGTGCCACACTGCCACCTGCACATATAGAGCAATTTCAGAGTGAAAGGTTCTTTGCTTGAGCTTAGGTCATTCTCGTCATTTCAGATGCAATAGGAAGTTTATATTCCATATATTTAAATCCTGTTTTACTTCCTAAGTTGAGCCTACGCTTTGGCTGTCGCCAATCATTTTGAGTGAACGATTGGAATCATTGACAATCGTAGGTTGAACTGGCCAGGATACTAGTATGCTGATTTTGGTTGAAAAATATGATATTCAACCATACCTGAAATGGTTATTACCAAAATGGTTGGCTGAGGCCATAGTGAATTATGCATCCTGACAGCATTGTTTCTGCAGAGAAGCTGTGAAAATCAGACCGATGCTACTGATTCCAGAAGATTTTTATTTTAACACTGGTTCTTCCACTTGATTGTTTGCAGCCTGCTAGGCAGGAGGTTTGTAATCAGCAGAGTTGTGTAGATTTGAGCGCCAGTGATTCAAATGAGAAGTCAAGTGGGATGTCAGGATGGTTGGTTGCTTTTCTTGTTCTTGTTGGGCTTGTGGCCATTGGAGCGGTCGGTTTTGCTGGCTTCGTTTACTACAAGAGGTAAGGACCCTGTTACCATCTTTCATTTCTGTTGCTTTTATTAATTGTGATGACTCGAGGCAAGCTCTAAGGACCGCAGGTCTCACTTAGTGAATCGTGTAAATTTCATTAAAGCTGTTTCAACCTCGGATTTTTAGAATGAAATGCAAAAACAAACATGTGATATTTGACTCTGGCTGAAAGATTGCTACTACCTCATTGCTCATGCTGAAAAGCATATCCTACTAGACTGTCTGTATGTAGCCCTAGTCAAATACAGCTTTCCGATATCATGTCGAATCGGGCAAGTTACTTATTCGATAGGTTGATTGTTTGATCATCTTGATTTGCTTTCTTATTCCTTGTTGTTTTTCGCTTTTACCAACAGGAGATCCTCGGCGCCAAGTGGCTTTGTCTATATCATGCTGGAAGGATATTCTTGAGCAGACTGATCCCTGTGGCAGAATTGTCTTGATAATGTAGCATGTATCGTCGCTTGTATATCTTCTCTGAGGCTTGTGTTTGTGTGTTTCAGTTGTTCCAGTCCATTTATCCTGCAGATTTATCGCACATTGGCTCGATTTTTCAATGTCAGTAACTCGAAACTAATAAATTGTCGCGGTGGGGTGATCGTTGTTACTTGCACAAGATGATCTTAAAGGTTGTTCCAGTCCTTGTATGCTTGTGATTGAAGCCAACTAAGAACTTCCAGTATGGCATTTCCCTTGCTCCTCCTACTCAAAGCTCTTCAGTGTGTCGAACTGTGTGATTAAAGGTAACTAATTTTTTTTAATGTTTTTTATTCATTAAAAGAATGGGCAATTTGTTAAATCCCAACAAAATCTAGAAATTCAACTACTGTACGTCTTAACAACTTCTGATGGCAACCAGTCACAGGCCTTCATAATTATGAAGCTTATTGTGCAAAGCTTGCAGTTAATGGAGTGCAAGTCCTGATTAGGATTTGGAAGCAAAATGAAGATTTGGAAAATTTTGGGTGAAAATTTTTATTACATTTTTTCTATAGTTTGTGCATAAGGTGTCTATTATCCATGTCAATGACAGTAGGTTAAGCTGAGTTAAATTTTATATTATTTAAATTTATTTAATAAGATATTGCATTTAAAATTTATATTTTTTATATTTATGGATAAAAATTAAAAGGATGTTTCCTTATTTTTAAATCATTAAAGGAAGGTTTTATTTTAGATTTTTTATTATATTTTTAATACGGTTTAGTAGTGTTATTTTTATTTAATTTTAAAAATAATTCAGATGCGTTGTAATAGTTATGAAATTATAATGATTATATTTATTGTAATAATCATAATTTGTTGTTGTTATAATGTGAATAATAGAAGAGAAATTGAATTTATGTTATAGTAGTTATGTTTTTGTAATTATTATAATTATTATAAAATTATAACTGTTATAAAATGAATGATAGATAAATATAGAATTGATCTGCTGAGTGACTCCTTCGTGCGTGCCTGTAAGCGCCGTTTGATCCACCGTTTATCATGTGATCGCGCGTAGATCTGACCGTCCAAATATGAGAATGCATAGTGTTTCGCTCTCGATCCGTTGTCGCTGCCCTAGCCGTGCCATCTGACCATCGTTGGTTGTTGGCCCGGGCACGATTGACACGTTGCTCATCGACGCGTCGACTAACGTCGGATTCCGACCGGATTGTGGTTGAAATCTGACGTAATTTGATTGAAAATCGTGCTAGCCACTGTGGACCACGTTTCCAGTCAAATTGCAATCGGAGACTTACCGAGGAAGCGACCGACTAGATAAATAATATTGAATTTATGTTATAATAATTATAAAATTATAATAATTATAGTATGAATATTTTTAAATAGATTAAATATGTATTATAGTAATAATTTATATTTTTTAATAAGTGCCACACCTCTAGATTGAACGCCGGTGGTGAAGCAGTTTGATATAATTAAAAAATATGTATATTTTTACAAAACTCAAAGAAAAAAAGGGGGTTTTTTAAACCTTTTTATTAAATCGAAACGAGTAGCCGTCGGCCTGAGCGCGCTCGCCTCGTTATTCGAATCCCCCATCCTCGGCAGTGGAGGGAGAGAGAGCGGATCGTATGTCG
>JBBMKF010000046.1:3152330-3164495 GCA_037834155.1 Curcuma caesia | reverse complement strand
CTTGACTAATCAAATCAATTACGCTAAATTGTTGAGATACTTATTCCATTTCCAAGTCAAATGGCCTAACTCGCTTTACTTCCAATGATAAAAGTTTTTAATAACTGAGTTAAATGAAAATTCATCAACATAAATGTATGTTTAAATGCTAAGCTACAATTAGGAGTTTAAGTTGGTTCAACTTTGTTTATTCAAAATTTGATAAGATCAAATCAAATTTAAGTTTGTTCATGAACATCTATGTTTGGAATATATGTGCCTCTTAGGTGGTGCAATGGTAAAATGTAGGATAGATTCTTTGTGCAATTCGGATTTAAATTTCACGTCTCTGTCGTGGTCAGCTGTAGCTTTTCGATTTACCTCCTCATAAATGGTTGTGGGATCGATCGTGTGAGACTGTTGAGGTGATAGATTTCACCTTTTGCAGAAGAAGATTCAAATTTCACTCAAAATATATTTTATTTGGGGTATTTGTTGGACGGTTCGTCAGGATCTATTTATACTTTTATTTTGGTAGTCGATAAATTTTTTTTATAGGATCAGATCAATTATCTTTAAGATTAATCGGATTGTATGAATTAAATATCTAGATTATCAACGAAAAAAACATCATTCAAGCTTTTAATCAACTCAACTATCAACGTTATTTTTATAATTTATGTTAAAATTTATTTATTGATAAAATTTATATTATTTTTAATATATTATGAATATTAAATTTAGAAAGAATATAAAAAATTATAAAATTATTTATGAATATATATATATAATTTATTCATAAATATAATTCACAAAATTTTTTGTTTATTTTATATTGTTTTTGTAATTAAACGATTTATTAAATCGAACATGAAGAAGAAATCAAGCCCACGGTGGCTCTTCCCTGCGCGTCGATTATTTCCAGAAAAGGCAGTCCGCCGTCTCCGAGATCATCCATCACTGCAACTCGCGTGGCACCCATGGCCTGCCCCTCCAGCAATCACGCGAAGCTCAGACGAGGCTCTGCACTCGATCCACCTCCGCCAGCGACCGGTGGAGCGGAACCACCTGGTGCCGGCAAACCGGGCAGTTGGAATGCGAGCGCAGCCAAGGGTCCAGGCACGCCGTGTGGTAGCAGTGGCTGCAGCTGGGCAGCACTCGGACGGCCTCCCCGTCCTCGAACTCGCACAGGCACACCGGGCAAGTGGTGCGCTCCGCCATCTCCTTCTCCTCCTTCCCGTAGCACCGCGCGGGGGGAAGCATGATTTGCGCCGCCGTCTCCGAGCCGCTCGCCGTCGTCTCCTCCGTCTCCGTGCCCGAGCCTCCGCCTGCGGGCCGCCGCGCGCAGCATGCCTCCGCGACGCAGCGGCAGATCGCCAGGAGCAGAGCGGCCGACGTCGTGACGGCGAGCAGGCCGAGCAAGATTTGGGTGATGAGGTCCCGGTCCATGAAGATCGACCTGTGCTTCCAGCAAGAGTAATAAAATCAGGTATCCGCCATGAAGAGCCTTCTGTGCTTGTCTTTGTCTTCGTTTCGTTTCTGTTGGCGCGTTGTCTGTTGTTGATTCTTGAAAAGGTTCAACCAGAAGCTTACAGTGGAGGTCGTTTAACTTCTTTTGCTTAGCTTCACGTTGTTTGGCAGAAGGTAAGTTGTACTGAATCATGGTTTGATACATTTGACCTTTTCCGAGTTTAAATTTACTGTTCTATCAGCCGACTGACACACATCTCCACTTGGGTTGTATCTTTTGCATACCTCCAGGCTTGTACCTTCTTTCGCATGGTGTGAGGTTGGGACGACTCTACAATATCCTTTCTGTAGTGGTCAACTGTAACTTTCTAATTTATTTTCTCACAGATGATCATAGAATCGATTGTATAGGACTGTAGGGATGACAGATTTCACTTTTTCTTGAAGAGGTTGGGACGACTCTTGTGATGTCTTCTACGACTTCAATTCATTTGCCTCTTGTTAAGCAAGCTTTCTCCAACTTTGATGCTCGTAACTTCTTTCACATGGTGTGAGGTTGGGACTATTCTTACCGAGGCAATGTCCTCCCCGTAGTGGTTAATTGTAACTTTTTGATTTATCTCATCATAGATGATCGTGGAATCAACCGTGTGAAACCGTGAGAATGACGGATTTCACCTTTTACTGAAGAGGTTGGGACGACTCTTGTGATGTCTTCTTTGAGTTCAATTCATTTGCCTCTTGTGAAGCAAGCTTTCTCCAACTCTGATGCTCGTAACTTCTTTTGCATGGTGTGAGGTTGAGACGACTTTTACTGAGGCAATGTTCTTTTCCGTAGTGGTCAACTGTAACTTTCTAATTTATCCCCTCACAGATGAACGTGAAATCGACCATGTAAGACTATAAGGATGACAAATTCCACCTTTTACTGAAGAGGTTGGAATGACTCTTATGATGTCCTTCAATTCATTTGCCTCTTGTGAAGCAAGCTTTCTCCAACTCTAATGATTTCCTCAGCTCCTCTACTAAAGCCACCGCCACCACCGTTCTTGCTTCCTCTGATGTCTTTTCGCCCTTATGGACATGTAGATGTAGTGGTAAAACACTCAAATAAATAAATAAGAAGATAAAAAATATGATGAATATCTTAAAGTCAACCTGTGAATATGTATAAATTGTATTCTAGATTTATCTAATAGCCGAATAAAGAAAGAAAATCATCTGCTTCCAGAATACTTTATAAATCAATGGCTTCAAACCTAAACTCAGAATGAAGATAGCATACAATCACATTCTTGTTTCCTGAATATAACTATGGGGCATCATCAACATGTCGAAATGCATAAAAGTTAACATTCATAACCATCACTAACCAAGTTGAATTAGGCTCAACAGTCTAAGCTCCAATATCAAAAATTTGCTGGTCAAGTCACTTGGATATTTCTACCATACCATTTCAATCTTTTTGTTAGCTGTGCTTAGCCAAAATGGATTGCACCACACCTTGAGCAATTGGATGGTACGAGTCGCGCGCCTCGGCGAAAATTCTTCTAGCCAGCATTTTCTCTTCCTCCCCAGTGCCATGAACCAATGCAGTGTACAGGGGGCGTAGGTACTTCATCCTTCCCACTTGCTTTAGAGTGCTCTCCACCTCCCCATGGTACTCCTTGCAGCCAGATGACACTGCCAGCTGAAGGAACGCAACTTTGACCTCGTAGTCCCTGGATTCGGCTAGCTGATAGCGAGCGTCTAAGGCAGCAACCTGCACCATGAAGTTACAGAAAGTTTTCTGAATGAAAGGAAATCAATTTGGTCTGTGTTCCAGAATTGTTAAGTATCGACAGTCTTGTTAGCAGGAATGATTCGAAGCACCTAAAGATCCATACAACAATCAAAGAATTCATATCAGAACTGTTATTGACTGTTATTGTCTTGCTAGATAGGAAAGACATCAATCAGCATTGTAACATTATATAATATGCTTATGCTCTCAGATGATAAAGCTTTAAAGCACATAGATGCAGGCAATTATTAGGAAGAATATAAGAAACGAAAGGTCAAAGGCATCAACAATCATGCATTATCAAGATTTGGATATTTATGCATCAAATATTTTCGAATTGTACAGCCTAGGATCTTGAGGTCTTGACTTCATAATCTTGTTTAAAAACAACTACTCTTCGAGATGAGCTTCCCCATAAGTGGTAAAAGTAAAGTGCAACACCCAAATTTTGATCACCATGATCAGCAAAGAAACAAAAACATGTTAGAATAACAAATTGTGTTAGACCAACTATTTGGATCAGCTACATGTATAACTAATAATATCCATACCTCCTAAATCAAGATTTATCTTTGATCTCCTACTACCCTTCACACCTTCAACTCTAATCAAATCAACATGTCTAGATATAAAATATTTTAATCATCGTTTAACATGTTTATGTTGTTCCTACCTATTTCTCTTATTTTATCATCTATTGGAACCCCACACACCTATTTTAGCAAATCTTATGTTGTTACACTAATTATCTGCTGTTTTAGCTGCCCAAGATTATTGTTGGCGTTGCCACAGCCTCATAAAACTTATCTCTTAGCCTAAGGGGCACATGATGAAGATCAAGAAAATCTATGAGTAAAACTTTTATTTATTCGATGCTATTGATTGATTACCTAATGTTAATGTTGCTCGTAGTTTACATTTGAGAAGGAAAGTATTTGTCCCTTGTTTATAATAAACACTATTGACAAAAAAATTTAAGTCAAATTGAATTAAGACACTTGACAGGAATAAACCAATATATGACTTCATGTGTATGCAAGCATGTGCAATGTGGTAAAGAATTATGCATGTCTATGTAGGTGTATAAGTCAACACGTAGAGACAGTTGATATTCAAAATAGTTTAGGAACGATGGTGAACTTAATGTTGGGTGCAACTACACAATTGATTCAAAATTTAAACTTCATATTTGAATGGCATTGTGTAATGTCAGATTACTTTGCATATGAAGTAACTAGTCAATCTAAATTGTTACTTTTCACTTATTTTTGGTACGCTAATCAACAAACAATTTGTTGAATCCTAATATTCATTATTCTCTCATGAAAGCAATCAAATGCACAGTCAATGAGATTTCCATAGATAATTTCCCAGAAAGGGAAAGCTCAACATTTACAAACATAGATACATACAGACAATCTGTGATGGGTATATCATGTTGTTGTACAGATGATGGACATAGTAGTCAAGATTATGAGTCGAAGCTTAGGATCTTACGATCGAAATCGCCATAAGCAATCTAGATCCCAACTAGAATCAGTATTAGGCTAGATCTTCCTAGTGTAAAATGCTCATATTAATACTAATCTTAATACATAATGACAAATTTGAAATGTCAAATACAGTTCTAACATCTACAATTCTACACTTCAATCCTACAATCTGAAGCGATAGTTCTCTTCCTGTTCCTAGATAGAATCTCGATCTTGACAACCTTCTGCAACCTTCCGCATGATGAATATAAACAGACCAAGGCAATCTCAAGGTACAAGAAAACTAACATAGAACATCTAAATGCAACTAAAGGAGAAAAAGTAAGAGAATTTTATCTTTGACACCAAATTGTATACCATAATTTTTCTCTAGGAACTACAAGTATTTAGTTAGATTTCTGAACTATGCACTGGTAGAAAATTTTATATTAAATAAACTAACTTTAAGGGTTAGCCCATCACCTCTAATATGGCAATTATAACCCCTTTCACTCACCCTATACTGAAAAGTGAACAATTACATTGAATCTATTCAATTTACCATATTGTGGAGGACTATTATAGGTGAAGTTAAGAAGGATTTTATCTCAAATTAGAAAAGGTGAACAATTTCATTGAATCTTCTCAAACATATTAGTTTGGTAATTTCATATGTAAGTTGCTATTCTACATGCTCAATTAAGGCTTCAATATTCTCTTGATACCAGAAGAGAGAAAAGTATATTTGGGAGCACAATACCTGAGATGCTTCAACAGACTTGGGCAGATTTTCAATATATAGTTCCCACTCCTGCCCGCTCCAGTCTGCAACTTGTTCTTCTTTCGGAATTTTACCGAGCTTAAACTCATTGGCCAAGGACACAATTTTTGAGTAGATTGTCGACACCGGCTCCATGGCATCTGGGGGGATCCCTGTACCCTCCACCCACAGCTTCAAGTCAATCTGATTTTCAATACCAGGAACATTCGCCTTTAGAAATTCAAGAAATGTCTCTGTATCGATAGATTGGAACTTAAATGTAGCTATATATTTCTTCACAAATACATCGAAAGCGGGACGGCCAATCTGAAAAAGGAAACCATAGAAATTTTAGCAGTGCCTGATGACAGGTATACTCAATGGGGAAGTAATCAGATTGAGACCTGCCGTTCGATACGCCAGAGGAACTGGAAACCTTTCTCATATGGAACTTGGGAGTAGACTTCATCAGGGTCGATTCCTTCAAGGTTGGGCTTCAGCTTAGTGAACTCCATGTTGTCTGCAAACCTTTCCATTTCTTCATTCAATCCCTTCCATCCAATTCCTGTGTTCAAGACTGCCCGTTCCTCCCCTTGAACCACCTCTACAATCCTCCTTTCAGCATATGTCGTAAATCCCTATACAAATACCACAAAGAAGCTAATTATTGACGTGTTGACATGGATCATAAAGGAATCAGAAGAACTTTGAGCACATAAAAATTGTAGTTTTGATGTATCATTGTATGAATTATTCAAGAAACTAAGAACAAGAAAAAAAAATCTGTTTTTATGTTCACAATTAGGTAACCTCATTGAGCCAGAAGTGCTCGTTGGTCTTGTTGGTGATGAGGTTGCCAGTCCAACTGTGGGCGAGCTCATGGGCGACCACCTGAGCGCCGGAGGCGTCCCCCTTGATGACAGTGGGTGTCAAGAAGACCATCATGGGGTTCTCCATACCACCGTAGGGGAAACTAGGGGGAAGCACAAGGAGGTCAAAGCGCCCCCACTCGTACGGCCCGAAGAGCGCCTCCCCAGCTCGGATCATGTCCTCAGCGCCGGCGAACTCCCTGGCAGCGGCATCGAGAAGCACCGGACCACCCTCGGCATGGACGCGAGTGCGGGGCCCGACGTCGCGGGCGGCGATGCACCCGGCCGCAAAGGCGAAAAGGTAGGGCGGGATGGGGCGATCCATCACGAACTCCTCCACGGCGCGGCCGGGAGCGCACCAGAGGGCGTCGGAACAGGCGGGGCCGGCCTCGCCGGCGATCGGATCTCGGGGGTCAGCGGCGCGTGCCGCCGCCATAACGGCAGTGAGGGGACGGGGGAGATTGAGGCGAGCGGAGAAGGTGAGGCGAGCCGCAGGGGTGTCCTGGCAAGGGAAGATGGAGCGGGCATGGATGGACTGGCACTGGGTGTAGACGAAGGGGTGAGCCTTGGAAGCGGTCTGGGCGGGGGAGAGCCACTGGAGCGCGGAGGATGACGGGGAGGTAGAGAAGACGACGAGGGCGGCCGCCTGGGCGGAGAGGGAAAGGGAGAGGGGCCGGCCGAAGACGGGGTCGTCGGACGAAGGGAAGGAGAAGGGGATCGGGGCGCCGGAAACGGGATCGAGGACGGAATGGACAAGGAGCGAACGGGTATCGACGAGGAGATGGCCGGTGTGGGCGGCGGGGAGGGTGAGCAAGGCGGAGCCATGGATCGTGTTAGCGGCGAAGTCGAAGTAGAGGGTGAGCGCCACGTGTTTCGCCAGCGGGTGCGAGGAGTCTGTGTAGGAGTGCGGATCCAGTCGCGCCATCTTCGTCTTCCTCCTTCCTCCTTCCTCCAACCTCTGCTCGGCGGCGGCGGCGGCGGCGGCGGACCGGTGGTTAAGAAAGGAGTGGCGGAAGTGCTCCGCCGATATAAACTGGGCCCTGAGTGGGCCGGACACTTCTTTTTATAGCATTGCAGTTCCAATCACACTGAAGGTACGTGTTTGGGTAAATACAGAATGCGTAATTGAAATAAAATGGATCGGAATCTCATGCGTCGTTAGCCTTGAGAATATTTTGAATTTATAAATTAATATTTAAGGAAATAAATAAGGGATGAATATTTTTAAAAAAATGATAATCCCAGTAACCACATCTATGGGGGTGGTCGGCCCGGTTCCACGGAAGTTTTCCACCGACCACCAGGGTAAATCGGGAAGCGCATACGACGGTCAATTCAGATGCCCAGCATCCTTTGATTGCGTTCCCCATTTGGAGGAAAATTCCTGCAAATTGGGATGAATATTTTAGACGTCAAGGAAGAGGTGAGAGAAGGGGAATTTTAATTATTGTTTGGGATAGAGTGAGTTGAGGAGAATGGAAGAGAAGAATAAATTTTATATTTTCATGATCATTAATTATTAGAATTTTTTATTGGATTGTAAAGGTACAAACATAGTTTCACATCTAAAATATATGAAAAAAATCATGAATTTAAAAGGATGGAATATATCTTCATTAAAATAAGACCTTTTGGGTAGAGCTCAAGAATAAAATCATTATCATACCATTGTGGAGATATTTTGATTTCATCGGTTCTAACATTTCTTACACTCCGATTTAGAAGGGAAAGGGAACTCAAAAATATTTTATTCTAATTTCATCTCTATTTTAAAATATTAATTCTTAAATTAACTCATCTATTTAGTTTTTTTATCTTTATGCTATTGCTACTTACATAACATGCATGCGCCTTAACTGCCCAAGTGTCTAATTGCTCACACTCCACGACATCGGCATTGGCGTCGGCTTTTATCGTAAACTCAAGAGTTCTTATCCTCCTCCTCCTTCAATGACAGATCTTATTCAAAAAGTATGCGTTGTCTATTTTAAGACTTTCTATATCCCAACTTTTACATGCAATATATTGACATAATTTTATAGTTTTTTATTTGTCCTTTGCCTACGTTATTTTTTTAAAAATGATGGTATTTTTATAATTTTATATATTTAATCTTTATTCACCTTCTTTCCTCCTAAATAAAATAATATATGTTATGTTAATGAACCTTCCATCTCTTTCAAACAAGGGGAACATAAATATTTTACTTCCCCTCTCTTTTCCTTCCTTCCCTTTCCTTCCCCTTCCATTAATGAACATTCTCTCACCCACTAAGCTGTGTTCTAGATTTATCACGAACCAAAGGAGAACCGTGTTCCTCCCTGATTAATCGGATGAAATTTGAACATCTAAATTATCAAAAAAAGA
This sequence comes from Curcuma caesia, assembly GCA_037834155.1. NCBI lineage: Eukaryota > Viridiplantae > Streptophyta > Magnoliopsida > Zingiberales > Zingiberaceae > Curcuma > Curcuma caesia. The sequence goes on along the minus strand of JBBMKF010000046.1, from coordinate 3,155,795 downwards.
AAGAAAGGAACTTTTTATTAATTACAATTTACTTTTAATAAAAGTGTTCTTATAATCTCTTTTGTTTTTTTGCTTCCTAGATTACTAGTGCGAAATAACGTAAGCATTGTTGATTATCCCAACTGTAAAAGCTAGATTAAGTAATTAAATAAATCATTAAATTTGCTTTCCTTTCAAAGCCCAAAAGGAATAAAATTTTCACTTATTTGGCTCAAATTTAATTTTGTCCACTTTTTATATTTATTACTGCATTCTATTTTATTTTTATTTATTAATTATTTCTAATTTTCGAACCTAAAGCACTATATATGTAGTCGACTTTCAACATTTCTAAAACACGTTCATAGCAAGGATTGATGAAGGCGGTTAGCTTGATCATAGTATTAGTCATTATCATCGGTTTATGCTCTTATAATCAAGGTAAATAACCATCGATATGATAATTAATCTTCGTTACTAGAGAAAATATATTCTTAAGTATGATCTTTTTTCTCATATGATATATAGGGCGAGTGACTCAAATGATGTTTCATGAAAATCAATCGATCAATACGATGAACAAGAACCAGAGCAAGTTGGTGTTGACTTTTTGTAAAAAGTCAACGTGTAAGGACATTAGCCCTTGCTATTGTTGCATAGCCTATGTGGGTAAGAGGAATTGTCATGTGTCGATGGAAGAGTGTTTGTCGGTTTGCCCGATTTGTGACCCCAAATGTCGTCCGCCCTTGCTTCCTTGATTAATTAGTTGATGATGCATAAGAATGTTTAGATGTTTTCACCAAAATAAATGATGATGTTTCTCTTTTAGGCAATTAGTATTTTCTTGTATAATGAATTTGGTTATGAGATATGTTAGATCGATCAATTATAGGTATATTTATTGATTATAAACTTCAGTAATTTCAATTAAATTAAGAGTGCAATCTCATTCTTTTAATGCATGGAATCGAATGAGATTAATAAATTTTTTATTAGTTAAAAATTGATTAGATCAAAATTAATTTATCAAAATTATAATAAAAATAAAATATATTAGACTAATATTGATATGTACATGATAAAATACTTGATAGATTTGACAAGTAATTATCAAATCTTTATTTAGAATTTTTTTTTAAAAAAATGGATCATATTCTCTATATATATATATATATATATATAAAAGCTTCTCTTTTCGGTTGATATGGTTGATATTCTTGACATTATCCTTATGATCACGAGATTAAGTTCCCCTCTCCAATCATATTATGGTTGATGTTTGGACATTCTTAACATTCATATTATTATCTTCATAGTTGCAACATCGAGTTCCTCTCTCCAATTCGATTATGATTGACATTCGGATGCTCTTGGTATGTTTATTATTGTTTCGACTGGATGTCGTGGACGGTCAAGCCACCAGTCAAGGATATGCCACTTCAACCGTCATCGACTCGCTAGTGCATGGACTTACGCAAAAAAATTGAACGAGTGGATTAACCAGGTGTCGAGAATTCCTGACAAGCCACTCTAAAGTTCAAGTCAGCAAAGGGAATGGTGAAGAAGAAGAAGTATATGAAGTATATAGTGTCCAGAGAGAGTTTTCTATACCTAAAGGGGAGCTTATATACTCACCTAAGGGAACATTATGGCTGATCCGAGGCAGGCTAGTGTTGTATCTGAGGAGACAGATCCTGTGAACTGTTGACAAGTGAGCCGATAGGATAGCATTTAGAGAACCAGGCCTGACAACCTAGTAACCGCTCTGATCCTTTAGCAAAGTTCGCACGCTTGGTTGTCTTCTAGTGTTGGAGGTGGCCTAGGGGGGCCGAACCGAGCCAGAGTCGAGTAGGGTATCCGGGTTTGTTGAGATTGAGAGATCGAGACTGAGGGGCCAAGCTGACGATCGAGTGACCGAGCTAACTAAATGACTGAGGATGAGACAGAGTGGCTGAGCTGACTGAATGACCGAGGATGAAGCAGAGTGGCCGAGGATGAAGCAGAGTGGCCGAGGACGAAGCAGAATTACCGAGTTGATTGAGTGACCAAGGATGAAGCAAAGTTGTCAAACCGATTGAGGTCGGATTGTCTATGAGCGTGGCTGAATACTGGTGGCCGAGAAGGAGGGGGGTGGCTGAGCTGATTGAGGGACCTTTGGGCTAGACCGAGTGAAGCAGGAGACGGGTTGAGTTAACGAAAGTCAGGCCGAATGTCATTGCAGTTGGACCAGCAAAAGGTGGTTTGATCATTGACCACTTGACTTGCTATGTCAGATTGACTCTTGACCTTCTTTGCCATGTAAGACCACTCAGGACCCGCCACATCAATTATTATATTCTTGATAGCAAGGTTGAGATCCTCCCTTAATTGGGGTTAGGGTAGTTTTTTGCGTTTTCAAGTCCTCTTAGTATCGTTAGTATTATCATCCCCCGATTCGTAGGACCAAGTTCTTCTCACATGCTAGAGCTAAATCTTCTTCAAAAATTTTGAGTATTTTTATTACTCACTATTAGCCATCCTATACTTGTTTAATCAGACTTCATTTGACTTTACTTCTCAATCCGACTTGGAGGTAGGACATGTGATAAAACCTGAATTTACCTAGTAAGTAAATCTGAACAGGTATTCACCTCCCTTTAGAGCCCATATATTGGATATAGGACCACCAGAACTCATTGAGACTCATTTCTCTTGCTCGCACAGTCATTGCCATCCTTGAACTACAAAGGATCCTCAATGAGCAAGATCTTATCCGACCTCAATCTTCAACATCTCCTGACACCCTTATTAGATGGGGTATTCCGAATGTGACACTCTCGACAATGTCAAAAGTATAATCCAATGGTTGTTGCCCTACATGCTACACCTCCACACGAGCAACTGACTAGTACGCGACGCTTCACCTGTGCTGTCGTCTACGTGGCTAACTTAGGACATATATGGTGGCATAAATGGAGATTCTCTTTCATTAGCTATATAAGCTTTGGTGAAGATACATGGAGGTATGATTTTCTCCTCTCTCGCAAAGGATATTCTTCGTCTTCTTTGACCTCTTTTTTCTTTCTCTTGCGCACACCTGTGAGCTTCATGCTTTAAGTGTATATTGACTTAATCGTCTAAGGGGCTATGTCGACAATGTTGACCCTCCATTTGATGAGCTTTGATTGATAGGATATCGAGAACAACCCGATATAAAAGCGGACGTCGTTGCCCCTCCACGGGTGAAAGGGATAGGGAATCCTGATTTTTTTTACTTTGTTTTTGTTTTTTAAATATTAAAAAGAAAGATTCTTCATTAATTTATTACTTATGATGATTATTTTTTAATAATATTATTTGAATCTACTTACTATTTAATCGAATCAAAAGAAAATTGATTATCTATTATCTAAATTTATTTTTAAATTTAAAATTTTTTCTATAAAATTAATAACTTTCTTAAAAAGTGAGACAACAAAATAATCCATCTGCCTAAAAAGAATTAAA
>JBBMKF010000046.1:3108088-3121284 GCA_037834155.1 Curcuma caesia | reverse complement strand
GCCTTGGCGGCCATCATCGCCGAGGCCTTCCCGCACGTGAAGTGCACCGTCCTGGACTTGCCCCACGTCGTGGCCTCGGTCGCCGTGGACGCCCAGACGCAAACCAACCTGGATTTCGTCGCCGGAGACATGTTCGAGTTCATACCATCCGCCGACCTTCTCATTCTCAAGGTAACGAATCTCTTAGCACTTCGCAGTCAATTTCCAGAACAGGAAAAGCACATCGACCACGACTTCTCTACTCCATGACAGTGGTTTCTGCACGACTGGAACGATGAAGAATCCATAAAGATATTGAAGCGGTGCAAGGAGGCAATTCCATGCAGGGAAGGAGGAGGCAAAGTGGTGGTGGTCGATATAGTTCTCAGGGAAGAGGAAGCCGCGGAGTCGCCGTTCTTCTTCGACATGCTGATGATGACGGTCAGCGGAGGAATGCAGCGAGAAGAGCGCGAGTGGAAGAAAATCTTCGCCGGAGCTGGTTACTCGGAGTACAAGATCAGAGCTCTGGGAGTCCGGTCGCTGATCGAGCTCTATCCGTAACGCCGACGCCCCACGAGAAGAAGAATGATCACGTCATGTCGTCTAAAAAATATTTTCTGGTCGAACAAAAATAAATAAAATAATTGAAATATTGATGCGAATCTTTATACCACACAAGGTGGTACGGATTCGGGTTGGTCGGGTACTCGAATCTTTGCTCCTATTACCATCTTACTTCTAAGATTGATCGAACAAGATTTAAAATTATGAATGTTGTAGGATATCTTGCTCCGATTGCGGTGACCTTGAAAATTTTATTATTATGCTTTGACAATGAATCCTCTTTCTGTTACTGATTTTCTTATTTAGTGGCATTGAAAGAAATTACATTATAAGCATTTACAAATTCGTTTTCTAAATAATAAAAACCGAAGTTAAAAAATATTCAACCAGCCAAACAAAAGTATAGAGCTCCATCTAATGGATAATGGCATCGATAAAATTTTATGCAAATATAAAAGAATTCCAGACAGGAACAAACACTTGAACAACCAAACAAGTGTTGCTGCGTTGAAATATGTACAATAAGGAAACCTTTGTGGAACGATTTGCACACAATTTTTAAATAAAGAAAAATCATCACACACTAAATGATAAAATGAAAGAGTTGTGCATGGCATCAAACATGGATATGCTTATGGTGTAAATACCATAATTTACAAGATCAACAAACCCAATAGATAATATCAGAATGCAATTTCATTATCAGATAGAATAGTGCCTTTGCATTTAACATGAGAGTTATTTCAAAAGTGCTGGGGGTAAATTTTCATTAAAAAAAATGTAGAGTTCGCAAGCACACGCAGCAAAGGAACAGAGTAGCAACAACTAGAGGAAGGCAATACAGACCTACAATGACCAGAGTGATATGGAATATAAAAAATGGCATATTATAAATGTTTCTTCATCTTGCTTCAGGCTCACATGTAATACCTAGAGCAAGATTTGAAGAATTTGCTTGCTTGCTTCATAAATGATTTCACGAACCAGTCTCAATGCATGAGAAGAATCTGCACCACCAGTATAATGTATGGTTTCTCAATTTCGAGGACGCTGGATGATTCCATTTGCAGTCAAGTATTCAACAAATTCATCTATCAAATAGGGCCAAGCGCCCTCTTCGTCATAGTTGGAGACTTGAAGATCGATAGTCTGAAACAAGGTACCTCAAAGCATAACCATCAGCATGGAAAACTGCAATTGCTTGTTTTTTCTCTTTACTTTCATATACAAACAAGTCAGGCAGGCAGGCCGGCAATTTACTGCCTTGTTCATGGTTTTGCAAAATTAAGAATGTGCCCATAATTACAAAATTAAATTCGGAACCACTCCATGAGGCAAAAAGTTAGACCTAGTTGACAGTTGATCCAATTAACAGATAACTATAAACTAACTGCTGATTAAATCAACTGTATTAAACTTCCAGTATCCATACAGACCAAAGAAAGTCATTGGAAGGCAACTTGAAGAAAAGACACATTGAGATTAAAAATATTATAGTGGTTCCACTTTGCAATACAACTAGTTCATGGATCGATCGATAATATCATAATAGTTTCACTTTTAATGCAACAAGTTCATGGATTCATAACTAGAAGAGTTTTGTTTGCTTATACTGCGAGATTGAGATTTGTTTCTCCTCTTTTATCTTTTGATAGCTTCACAAAATTTACCATATTATTTGGAGGATTAGCATGGTTATTAACTGGATCTCTTATTAAGATGGATATAAATGTATTCCATATGTATACAAGTTAGCAGGTAGAAAGTATGGACTATTCACGAGTTCATGCAAACCATCAAAGAAACAAGATTTGTCTCGAAGTCACCCAGCATTGCTCAACTGTCGACAATTCAACATCACTAAGTGTTATTCTTAGAATAAAGGCTTTATATTATAGTAAATGTTCTCATGTGTTCTCCAATTTAATTATATTGGAATGCGGGTACGTGGTACCTACTGTGGAGTCTGTATGAACACTATCATAAAGAAATGCATCCTTAATTTTCATCTTCCACTCAATTTGAAAGGAAATCTTAACCACATTCCCCTTCACTACCTGTGCCAAAAAAACACCTTATTAATGAAGCAGCAATAATCCTACAGTATCAATTCATTTCCATGGCTAGCTTATACTTTTCAGCCCTTTTACTACCCCCACTCTCCTCTTCTCTATCCTATAAAGATTGTGCAAACTCTGCTCTATACCCTAATTCCCCCAGTTTTGCAATCTACTGCTTTTAAAATGACTAGTTAAAACGTACATTTATGCTCTTCCCATTCTTAATCTCAATCATTTATCCTTACACAAACCAATCCAAAAACTTTCCCACCTTTATAAGAAGTCTTAGTTCCGATTATCTTCTATGAACACAGAGACACTCCCCTTTCTCTGCCTGGCTGCCGTAGCAACATTATCATCATCAACCCATATTTATCCCAACTATTTAAAATCAACTACATGAATCTTATTTCTCTATTGCGATACATACCAAGGTAATATCAAAATAATATATTCAACTTAATTAAATTATTTTGTATTATAACCGAACCAAACCTTATTTACTTGGTTAATTATTAGTGGCCTTTGAACATGATTATTGTCTATTTAACTTACTGTTTGATCTAATTGCTATTTGAATATTAGTGTTTTTTTGTGTCCTTTCTATTAACTCTACATATCCATTTTACCATTCCCATCCCTGCAAAGCTACAACAAGAACATTTTGTGAGTGTTAATTCTTAACAACCTAACACTCTAATCTATAGAGTATGACAAGTCCACCAATCTTATAGAAGTTTTCTTTTAGACTAAGAGAGCACAACGATCACATGGACTCCAGAAGCTCCTTTCCATTTTGACTATCTATTTTTAATAATATTCTGATGTTAGTTCCATTTCCACTATGATATCGCTTTCCTCTGCAAAAGGAAAATGAGATGCTTTACATAAAAATATGTACCCAAAAATATGATTATCAAGTTTAACTGTCTGCTAGAATTGGCAGGGTTCTGAACCATCCATAGAGATGGTATCAACTTTTACAGGTGGCAAATGAGAAGCTTGCAAGAACAGGATAAAGACCACCGCAGAAAAAGACAGATTTAAACATGACATTCTACAGTTAGACACAAATTTTGGATAACGCAATTACTTTGGCTTGGCAATAAGCTAATGGAGTAGTATTGGGTTGTCTCAATTTGATTGTATACATTTACTGAATGCAGCAATTACATGAATGTACCAATGTACTTCCCTGGTTTAGAATATGTTGAGAAATCTGATCGTTCTGTACAGGAACACACAAGGAAAATACAAAAGTCTAATATTCGTGACTATATAATTACAAACGTCAATAATCAAAAAATGCATGCAAAAGTTGACACACTTCCAACATGTCTACTTAAATTAGAATATAAAATGACTAAGGGACAAATATCTAATGGAACTCCATATACACCACAAAAGAAGAAATAAATAAAATACTGGCCGCTACAAACATCATCCTACAATTACAGCCATCACATGCAGTGTGTGTGTGTGTGTAACACAGAATTGCATATCTGCAAAAAATTACAAGTACTTGGTACATACCTTAACAAATTCCAATAACTGAGACCAGGTATCCCTTGATATTGCTTTGTTATGTTTTAGCTGATAACGAAAATTTAGAAAGATCAAACGAAACAGCTATGCACTCAATACATAATGAAGAAACTGTTATTATGGGAAACTAAGAAAATTATCTATCCAAAAAAACCATTTGATATTCTGTTGATAAAAATTTACCTGCAAATGAAAATGAACAAAAAACTCTCTGATTAATGGGATTTCACAGAAGCTTAGTACTTCATGGTGAGTTTTACTACCATAAATACAGAAATACGAAACCAACCAAAGAGGTTAATCTTGTAAAAACAGTCACTTGGAACCTCTAAACTTCTATTTTTTTCTCATATTTATTAAATTGCAAAATTTATCAAATAGATAAATATTACTAAAATCCACCACTTCAAATTACTAGCCTTATTTAAAAAGTTTCACATACCAACCTAAAAATAGAATTGTACTTCCAATTATTCTTAATTATATTACTTTTATACTCATATTCAAAATGATTAATAAAAACAAAACATAATCGTGATAGTTTTCATATATAGTTAAAATGAAAATGGAGGTGTAATCATGAATATTGCAAGAATATGAAAAAAAATAAGTCAAATTACATTCCTAGTATTTTGAATTGTGTTAGGCGAAGGCTTTTTTGACAAGTTTGAATTGCTACAATATAATCCTGGCCTTTTGGTAATTCTGCCCCAATATAACCTCACAAATTAAACAAGAGAAGAAAATTGTGAGATTTTTATTAACACTTCCTGTTGTTCCAAATTGGACCCTATGGATAACCTCTCTTTCCTATGCCTCATCAGTTTACTTATTTTGGAAATAATCTGACTTAAAATTCAGATACCTAGCAAGACAAAAAAACAAATATTTATCGAGCCTCCAACCAATGATCATCTAGTACACTGCATCAGACTCTTAACATGTATGTTAAACATTATATCAGTAGTATGATTCACCCCTGGTGACAGTTCCATACCTGCAAGAATTGACACCAATGATCAACTAAAGGCCAATGCCATTCAGCAAATAGCAATTGCCACATGCCAATAGCTGTCTCTAGTGCTAAAGATTTTTGACCCTGCAAAAGAATAGAACAAAGGAGACTCTTACTCTCAAGAATCTTCCAATAAAATTATTGTTTGAGAATGGGGTTACATGAATAAAAGGACCTCCTCCTACATAATGGATAAAATAATATCAAAATTATAGTGAGACGGATGTTACGTTGCCAAAAGAACTATGGTGATATTCTTGATAGACCTGTTGATCATTACAATGCTTTTTTGTCACCAAAGGATTTGTGTATACATGATTTTGGTACACAATTGCAAACCCAAGCATGCTCTAATAATCCAGAGTCAAATTCTTTGGTCAACAAAAATACATAATTAAATGATTGTACATACTCATGTTGACTAGTCACAAAGCTAGATAAATCTTGTTACCCAAAAGATCACACACTAGATAGTAAAAATGGACATCTTTGCATGTAATCTTTTTCAGATGCTAATTATCCAGAATCAATAATGGTAGAAGGCCCCATTAGGTTATATGGCACTTGTTTGGTGGAGATCTAGTAATTTAGAGAAATAAAAAGACAAAATGTGATGACTTGCTGAAATACAAAGGAAAATTGAAAAGGTGAGTTATCGCACACGGAGGGTATTTACCACCCATAGTATTAATTGCCAGAAACCTAAGCACACCAGCATAGTGAATTCCAATTCATCAAAGACATCGCCAAATTTCCATATACAAGAAAATCAGTACATCGATCATCAATTTATGACCATCTTGCAGCATTAGTATAAAAAAATCCCCTTAGCTTATTAGCTTTACTTTTCAAATTTGCAGGTTGCTTAGTTTTAGTTTGCATCAAAGCCCTTAATTTATTAACTTTACTTTACTAACATGTTTTCTTTTATTTTATGTAACAAGCTAAAAGTGTTGATCATATTGAATACATATGCTGAGTTATAGTATCATAGTTTGTTGAGGTGTATTCAATGCATATCTTGTTACTATGCACCTTAAATAAGTTTATATACAATATTCAGGGATTCCTATTTTCCTCTTTAATTATTGTTTAGAATTAAATATTATAATCAAAACGTATATTATTTAATGGCCACAATGGGATGCAAATAGGAGTCTAGTCAATAAGTTCTACAATTGTGTGATTCTGAATCATTTACCATCTTGCCAAACCATGGACCATTCATTCTGTATCACCTGATTCAAAAGATCATAATCCAGGACCAATCCCATTCTTAACATCTGATTGATTCATTTCACCTGATCTGAGAGAAGGTAAGTAGAGTTCGTACAACCCGTAGTGAAGTACAATCCGCAAGTAATTTTCAGAAATTACTTGTTATCTTCATATACTAATGGATCCACGAAAATTGTTAGCGCAAGATAGTATATAGATGACCACTTTGAAAATGAATCACTAACTAATCAAATGAATGCATGATTTAGATCCAACATGGCTTGCTCTTTATCCTTCAAATGACTTGTAAAACAGCTTTTAAACACAGTGAACCAATCCCCCAAATGTAAAATTTCTTTTGCAAAAAATAAAAAAATATCATAATGAACATCTCTGAAGTTTCACTCCCTCAACATGCGCTCCATTCATAAGAACATTCACCTGTGTTTGACGTTAGCTTACAACCTAACACAACTCTCAACCTTTTTCATCTGGACTTGGGACCGGCATTGGCAGTTTTTCCCTCAACATGAGCAATGATTATAATTAATAACCATTAGATGAACTATACATAAAGTGCACTTGTTTAAACTTATGATCTTCATACCATGTTTATTCAATTTATCCATAAAAAAGATACATGATTCACAGTTCACACAATATTTCTGTTGCATCCCTAACAGAAGATAATGAACATTACACGTGGCCATGCCAATAGGTTATTATGCAAGTCATTACTAGTCCATCAATAATGGAGCAATAATCTTCACTGGACTACACAAGCATGTTACCAAGGGGACATATAGTAGCATGGGGCATACCTTTTCTTTAGCCCAGACAAATGCGAAGTTGTATATCTCGCGAAATTTTTCTGAAGGAACAGAGGCAAGAAAATGACTTAGGAAACAAAGATATTTTTTTGGTTTTCATTCAAGAAAAACAAGAAGAAAAATTATGAACTTTTAACATGACAAGAAACCAAATGTTGCAAATGACATGTGATACATAGAATGAACAGAATAGAAATTACTAACGATCATCTCTTAGCTCACTCCGCATGTATGGCAACTTCTCACGAAACTTCTCAATTGTATCTATCCTGCATCAAACAGTGCTACTTTCAGCACAACTACTATTAAACCATCATCCTCACAACTAACCAACAGATCAAAGGTTACCCTAGAGATTGTAATCCGCCAATGAATTCCTGTCGTGAGAATTCACACATCGTGGCAGCCTTCATGTGCCAAGATACAACCAACTGCATAATATTTTAGAAAAAAATACAAGCAATTGTAATATAAAATATACCATATGAGATCAAACCCTTATGCTAGTAATATAAATATGGTTAGTTGAATGCAAATGGTTAATCATATATCCATATAAACTTTAAGATGGTCACAACAATAAGAAGAACCGATTGACAGAGTCAGTAGAGTCTTTTTTTTCTAAATGCAGTTGCTAGATAAATAGACAATAGAAACAAAGGAAAAAGAAGTGAAGGAAACTTAAGAAGAGAAGAATATATATATATATATATATATATATAAGTGCGAGAACATAATGTAGAGTGCACATTAGTCGAGAATTCACCAATAACATGCTCAGATCCATATGTTATTTTATTCCCCATTATCGTTGCCACAGAAGAAATGGAAGGGTATTATTATACAATAAAATGTATGTCTAGGAGTATTTGACTGCTAATTTTCTCAGAGCTGAAGATATAATGGTTCATGTTGTGCTGGAATTTCTATTAAAATATATCATAATGAGGTTCCAGCTCACCACAAGATGTTCTCCCACCACATTGACAGAAAAAAATATATTGTCTGTTCAGGATGGATACGAAAAAGTTAAACCCTGCCAACAGTGTATTCCCACCAGGCCATTTCACAGATTAAAACCCCAAACATTGGTGGAAAGTCTTGGGATCTACCTCACTTACCCCCATACCACGCTGTTGTTGGTTCTTATCCTAACTTTTTTTGGTTAATGCCTAAACAGATTTTGATCCAAGGTTATGGAACATTTTACACTTTAATATATTCCAAAAAGTACAAGCGTCCAAACTAATTCCTACCCTGAATAAGTATTATCAATTTTTTTCAAGCTTTCAAAGAATACAAATACATGAGAGTTGATCTCCTTTCTAAAACCATCAAGATTTTGAGATAGATGATTAACAAATCAATTTTAACATGGTATCAAGTAGGTGGTTCAGAGTTCAAATCGTGCCTATTGGGTTTGGCCAAATCAAATGAAGTACACCGACCCACACAAGAAGCGTGAGTATTAAGAATATAAATAATAAACTGGTATCTTTCCTAAAAGCTCTCGAATAAGTAGCTACCCAATCAAGTGTAATAAAGTTCAATATCAAGCCGTCGTAAAAAACTGCATACTAGATTAATCTTGCACTTGCGCTTTCACTTGCCTAAAATGTACTTTGAATACTGAATTTAAATCAACTTGAAAAGATAGGTTCATAAACCTCCCATGGGAACCTAGAAATGCATTTAGCAGCAAAAATCATTTGCCCCAAATACTGTTGTTAAAATTGCTAGGGCACTGACCTAGGCATCAAACAAGGAAACGCTAGGCATGCTATCCCAGGTAGGTGCTGCCTAAGTGATTGACTGGTTCCATGTATTAGGCAGCTGAGATAGAACAGGGCAAAAGGAAAAAATTATTGTTTAAATAGGACTTGTGTTATGATTAGGGATACCAAGTACGCTTTATTAGTAATTTACTCATATAACACCAGGTTATTTCACTCTCCTGCACAACACACATCACGGGTTATCAACTCTTGATCGCCACAAGAAACAAAAAACAGGAAATAGGAAACACTTATACCTACCAGAAACCAACATTTCTCAGTGACATCAAGATAAAATTCCTGTGAAGACTCTCCTGTGCCATGCATCAACGCAGACTACAGACATAACCTGCAGGCTACAAAAGCATTGCGAGCCAACACTCAAACCCATCTAAGCAGGTCACAACATGCCATTCTGACATTACTATCTACCCACAGAAATACCTCCACTCTGAGATAAAAGGTTCATGCCGGAAAGGTAAGATTGGACAAGTTGGGAAAGATGGGAAAATCTACTTTATACCTACTATTCTTTTTTATTTCTAGTCTGATTTTATACTATTAGTATGACTGGAAGCATCCTTCTGATTATGCATAGCATAACAAATGTGAATACAGATCACTCTGAATATTTCAGATTAGATAACCAGAGGTTAGTGGTTGCTCTTCACTTTCTCCTCTCTAGTTTTTTTTCTTTGTTTATCTATCTCAATTTCTTGTTCTTTGCTTTTTTGAATTGCCTTTCTAAGAAAAATTGTACTTGTTTTTCACGTCTTACTGTTTTTTCTATTCCTAGTTTGCTGTTCTTTTCTTCCTGTTTTCTCATTATTCTAGATCTCACTGCATTTTTTGCTTCCTAATTCCTCTCTTCTAGTTTATGTTATATACCTATGATGCAAACAAGTAAAAAAGATCACTGAAAAATGAACTGAACAAATAAATATATAAATAAGTTTATATAATTATATTTTACTACAGTTTAATATTGTTAATTCATCTACTCCATTTTGCTTGTATCTCAATCAAGTTGTGTTTGTCCCAACTATTTGGGGACTGGTTGCTCAACTCCAAATGAACAAAATCATGGTAAAGATGACAAAAGCGGCATTCGTCCCATTATAGTCAAGTAATAACACATGTTTTCTACTGACATATTTTTTCCTCTTTCATAAGATCCAATTCAAGGCACACAACTTTGTAGCCAGCATAGGTTTACAGACCTATCCCATGTTGTGTCAACTGTTATCTTGCTGAGATCACTGAATGAGGTGATAAATCAATACTCTACTGATGTTATAAAATTTTAGTTTCTAAAGGATTCAAAGCCTTAAACAATATATAATGCATCAAGCAGTGAATGCCTTGTGCCTTTAATAACATTAAACCCAAATAATGTTTACAGAAGAAAGGTTCCTAAACAACTATACATAATTAAAAGGTCAGAGAACATGTGTCTAGTGAACAGGTCAGTGCTGTACCAAAATTAATATTTGGAATGTATTTGGCCAGATATTGGAACAAGGCAACTTTAGGCTGTTAGGATAAGTACAATACAAATTGTGAGATGCTGGAGGGCATTGACATGCCCATCTTAGGTGAAACTATGCTGAAATTTGAAGTTAATCATGCTGATAATCAGCAAAACTCAGTTTAATTGTGCCTACAGAGATGCTAAAACATTTTTAAGAAAGTAATGTCCAACCATAAAAAAATTGTCAGAAAGCCAACATTGATAGCTAAAATGAGACAAAATGAACAACATGCAAGAAAAAATGGCGAAAATAGTTCCATGGGCAATCTTTCGTGCAATTACAAATATCTCAATAAAGCTTTAAAAATGTAATGATGAACATGCTCAACAACTGGAAGCACTAACATCAACATATGTCCTAGAGTCCAGACTCATACAACAGTAACATCTTGTTCATCATTGCAACATCATAGAAAGTATGTAAAATATCCACAAATTATCACATCAAATAACAGATAAGGAAAAGGTGTTGATTCCTAATTTATGGATTGAAACTTCAAATGTTGAAACAGATGTTAATATATCCATCAAAATCAATGACACATAAACAAGTTATTAACTCCGAGGCAATTGATAGATTACCAGAAACAAAAAACTTAAGCCTAATGAAATCCATCTCATTCCTCAAAACTCAATACCAGAAAGGGAAGTAGTTAGTCCGCATTATAAAGACACTCACCGTAACAATATCTTGAGGATCCACCTGCAACAACCAGGTATGTTGTTAGCGATATGAAGAAGATGCAAATGAACAGTTTGCAAGGTAAACTGGCACAGGAAGCAAAAAAGAGACATGGTCTATATATGTGACATCTTATACCTCATAAAGTGTTTCATTTAATTCATTCTATGGAGAAAATAAGAAACTAGCAGAATGACCAATTTTCCAGAAAGTTTTTATCAAATCAAGGTTGAGTTACAATCAAAGTCTCATGAAAATCAATAAATTGAATAAACCAAAATTATAAGGAAATTTTCAATACCAATAAAAGAATAAGCATTTAAAGTTACAGGTATTTTTCTTTAATCATCATGGCAATAAGATTAACAACGAATAGCTCAATACAAATAAAATGTTACCACTGAGCCACAATAGCCATCAGTACCAAAAAACACTGAGAAGAAAATATATATTATAATTAGTAGGCAGCATGGATAGCAATGCATCAAGGGTCTCTATCACCATCGATATCAGACATCCTGGTCAAAGATAATAAAGTTCAAGGAGAATGACTAGATGCCACTTCAAAACCACTGACAGAATTCAACGGTGCAAAAGGGAGAACAACAACATGAACTGGTACATATGATGAGCACCTTAACCAAATCTTACTTGCAAATCGGTGCAAAGAAGAGATATCCCATCAACCAGTATCATATCAACATATGGATCTGCAACAAACAAACAATGCTTTCTTCTTAATGGAAACAACCAATTTGCAAAAACATGAATATTAGGCGACTGTTAGACATTAAGGTAGATGAATAATTATTCATGTACACATTATGGTGCTTTATAGGATATTTTTTTCCTAGATGCATGCTACAATATATCCCTGAGATCAATCTATGGTGACGAAACAGGATAAAATGGTTCAAAAATTCAAGATCCATTTAAATGAAGATAGGCCAAGTAATTCTTAAAGATCATCATAAAAATTAAGTATCAAATCTAGAAATTGATTGTTGCTTCTACTTATGAATAATTAACATCGTTGAATAATATTAGTTGCACAAATCAATACAATTAAGGAGATTATTCCTGAGGATTCGCAACTTCAAGCACTGATAACAATGATAATGACAATGACAATGACATAGACAAGACGACAACTGCAATTCTTTATGGTTGGATTCACAGAATTTTAGTTCTTTGGGTATCGCTTAAAAAGATTAAGCATGTAACTTCTCATATGTTGTCCCTAATGAAATGCCCAGATAAAATTGTTGCTCCTCATTAATTCTTCCCATCCAACTTTACTTGATAATAAACAAGGCCTTAGTGTCATCAAAAGGTTATAATTCCATCTGGTTCAGAAGAAGGATATGCAAGTATTGATTACCAGAAAGCTATTTTGGCATAAACACCCAATTGTAGAGATGAAAAGTTAATTTGTAATTCATGTAACTATGATATGACAATTGAGCATCTTTGCATGACACTTTGAATTCAATATTTCAAGTTAGAGTATCATTTTGTGCAGGAAAAGATATAAAGCAACTAGACTTGTACTTTTTTGACAATTCTCATGATTAACTTATAGGTTTTCTCATCAAAGTGTAGACATCTTTCAGGTTGATACATTTCTAACAAGTTGAGCACTGATCATAAATGAGTTCAACTGTAAAGTTTTGAGGGTGCCAATGCAAATTATTACTAATGGGAATCATCATCATTAAGCTCTGTAGCCATGTTTGTATTTGAAGTCACTAAAAATTTGAGTGATGAGAATGGTAAGAAGAAAGTAGTTGCATACACCGTGTATAAATGTGCTTATATAATAGGAAAGTCACATCAATACTATACTTTTAATGAGAAAAGAAAGCCTACTCACAAAGCATTAACACATCCATACAAAGTCCAACACTAGAGAATGCATCAAGATTAGCTTAGATATAAAGTGGGAAATAAACAAGAGGTTATTTTGAATTTTGAGCATATTTCTGGCAGGTGGTATC
>JBBMKF010000046.1:3084271-3095741 GCA_037834155.1 Curcuma caesia | reverse complement strand
GCTTTGCATTTGGTGAGGCTTCAACTCCTCCAATCACTTATCCAAGCCATGGCTACAGCTACAACGACGGCAACGACGCATTGTAGTGACCATCCCATCAGTTATAATAATAATTATTCATCAGACAATAAACTTGATATGATATCTCAAGCAAAAGGACAGCTCTCTCTGCCTAATTTGTCTGGGGATCAAGATTTTAACCCTATGACGACGTCGCCTCCTCCTCCTCTCTCAGATTATTCTTCCCCTACTTTTCCTAATTGCCATGATCAAGAACCAAATATTGCAGCCAATTTTGATGGATTTGTGAGTGCTCTTCCGAGAGCTGATCATGCTTCAACTACTGGAGATTTGATCATCAACTCACCTGCTGATTCTCTTCCATTTGGAGGAATAAATCTTGGAGAATATACTGATGAGGACATGTTGAGTTGGAAGGATATTCTAGAGTAAGCACAAATTCTATATCTTAATTAATTTGGTTGCGTTACAGTATTTAATTACAATATTTGATACTGATCATTAATTGTTTATCTCTTTTTTAATGCAGGCAAATTTCATGGTCAGACTGAATTATTAATTAAAGACAAATTTCATGGTCAGACTATGTCTTAGTGTATTATACTGAGACATATAGTTTTCCTTAGCTAGCTTTTTGATCTATGTACAAATTAATTAAATTAAATTCCTTAATGAAAACACACATGTATCAAACATTATTTTGTACGTGTACAAAATTAAAGGCTATAATTAAATTGCATGGATTTACGTGGAATGACCACTGAAATGTATCTGAAGAAGAGTAGATGAAGCAATTGATGCAGTCTTGAAAATTAGTTAGATGTTTGTTTGTTTGTTTGTTTCTTTTTCCTTGATGTGAGTAATACTGATGAGGACAGTTTCTGCAATTGAAATTTAAGGATTACTGATTGAATCATAATTATTAATAAGGATATAATTGTGGCACTAGCTAGGTTCAGTTAATGCATATGTGTAAAGATCGATGTGGAATTATTAAAGAGTTTAATTACTTGTAGATTACTCCTTCTCATGCTGAATGATTATACATGTTGGTCGATCTCCTTGTGCATGTCACATCTCAGAGTAAGCAGTAGTGTTGACTCTTCTAGGGTTCATGTAGGAGCTAAAGTCCATTATTAGTTACTAGTAGGTGAGTGCTGCTGGTTCCTTTAGCAAGAAGCTAAGTTAACTGACAATAATAAGTTTCTTTGATTGGTATAGATAGATACATTAAAATAATCAGTACTCCTATAGCCAAACTTAGTGCCTGATTCAAATAAATTCTGAGGACATCACAAGATTATGAGGACATCACAAGATATAGTTCTTTCGAGGTTGTCTTGTTGTGACACCTCAGTGTTACTGTGTGAATTTTAAATTTTGATTAAAAAATATTTTATAATTTACCATCAACTTTAAGAGTTAATTGACAACAACTTTAAGACCATATATGGTGAGAAGTTAGTCAGTACATGAAAACGGAATCTGTAAAAGTAATAATTATAATAAATTATGTCTGATTTTTAAATGTTTTCTTTGTTGACCTATGAGGAAGGTTTTTCTTCTCTTTCAATCTTTTTGTCAATATTCTAACAGTGTCATTTGAATTCAAAGGTAGAGTTAATTAATGTTGCTCAAACAATTAATGGATTAGGTATATAGCTTAACTAATATATTGAATCGAATTTCATCCAAATAATTGTTTGTCAATGCGTATGAAAAATTTTAATTAACAAATCATTTTGGTTGAAAAATGAGTTAATTCATGTAAATTAATCTTGATTATTACTTGACAAATTGACAATTGTTAGTGATTAATTTGGGTTTAAGCAAGTTTTTGGAAGTTAAGACAAGATATTATGATATGTATATGTTGGGATACAATCAAAGTTTTACATTAAAAATACATAGAAAAGATCATGAGTTTATAAGATGAAAGATATCTGTATTGGGATGAGACCTTTCGAGTTGAGTCAAAAACTAAAACCATGAGGGTTTAAGTCCAAAGTGGACAATATAATATAATTATGGAGATATTTTGATTCCATTGGTACTAATAAGTGGTATCAAAATATTTCATCGATACTAATAAGTGGTATCAGAGTCATGATTTATGTAGAGTCATACGAGGACCCTCAAGAAAATGGAGGTAGGGATGGCTTGGACTATGAGGATTATGGTAAGGGGGCTCCTGGTAGGAGGAGTTCGGACCTGGATCATGAAGATAATGGTAGGGGGCTCCTAGTAGGGGGAGTTCAGATCCAGATCATGGGGATAATGGTATGGGACTCCCAGTATAGGATTTCAGATCCGGACCATGAGGATAATGATAGGAGGCTCCTGGTAGGGGGAGTTCAGACCCAGACCATGGGGATAATGGTAGCGGGCTCCTGGTAAAGAGAGTTTGGACTCAGACTATACGGATAATGGTAGGAGGCTCCCACTAGGAGAGTTCGAATACGAACCATGAGGATAATGGTAGGAGGCTCATAATGGTCCTTTGTTTGAGAGAAGGATTGCATGTTGGAATATAATCAAAGTCTCATATTGAAAATACATGAAAAGGTGGTATATATCAGAGTATTCCATTTGTATTAATAAGCGATATCAAAGTCATGATCTATGTAGAGTCATGTGAAAATTCTCAGAAACAATGAAAGAAGTAGGGGGCGATAGGGGAGCTCCTAGTAGGGGGAGTTCGGACCCGAACCATGGGGATAATAGTAGGGGGCTCTCAGTAGGAGGAGTTCAGACCCAGACCATAAGGATAATAGTAGGGGGCTCTCAGTAGGGGGAGTTTAGACTTGAACCATGAGGATAATAGAGTAAGAGACTCTCAGCGGTCCTTTATTTGAGGGGAGGATTGTTGGGATACAATTAAAGTCCCACATTGGAAATATATGAAAAAGATATGGTCTTTTGGGTTGAGCCCAAAAATAAAATCGTAAGGACTTAACTCCAAAGTAGACAATATCATACCATTATGAATATATTTTTATTCTATCAATACTAACAGTGTACACTATAAGTACTCAAACAAAGTAGTAGGGATGATTAAAAAAATAAAAATTTCTTTTAAACATATGTCCATGAAAAATTATAAACTTCATGGTTTGCCTTTCAAACTATACAATTTTGAAAAATAGTGGATAGTTCAATTTACCTCAAATTGAACTAAATTTTGATTTAAAAAAAAAGACAAGAGGAGCAATTAAAAAAGTTTTTTTTAGAAAAAAAATTAGAATGGTCAAATTTAAAAAGAGTTGTTAAAAACAATATCTTATATTAAAGGGAATTTTGGCTCATTAAAGACATGCACAAGGTTTCAAGGTTTACTTTAGCCCTGCAAAAACACAAATTTCATGGCTAGTTAATAAAGAGTAACCATCTATGATCATGATTAGAACATTACAATTATAAGTAGTCTCATTCACAAGTAGGGTTTTATTTCAAATCAAGGACTATATTTAATTAATTTCCCTGTTAGAAGAAAAAAGACATTTCTTTTATATATATCCCTCAACAAGCAAGTTGAAGATTCATCCTTCTTATTAGTTGAGGTGAGGGATCTCCATTAATAAACCACCACATGTTTAAGCAATGTTTCATTTCATTAATCATTGCAAGTTGGTAGCACATAGACCTCCAAATCACTATCTCATAGCTAATAATAATGGCAACTTGTTAATTTTTAATATGTCACACACATAAAAGCAACCTGTTACGTGTTAGTAAAATTGCACTACAAGTTAAAAAGTATTTATCGTCGTTTTTCATGTAGATACTTATTTTTTATATATAATAATTTAGTTGAGTTCTCTTTACGAATGACAATGGCTCCCAATTATTACATATGTATCATAGGTATTCGGCTTGTTTAACAAAGGCAAATTCTGATATTTAATTATGAATAAACATTAGGATCAAATTCATGTTTATTTAGGTGAAGTCTTTATTATTCATGGTTCAAATCTCAATTACCGTATACTATGTACTATATGATATATATTTTATTCTAGTGAAATTAAAAATCTGACAAATGCAATGCCAAAAGTTGGTGGAAAAGAAAAAGAAGATTGCATGATTGAGTAAAGATGTCAGGGCTCCTCACATGCACTCAACTGCATAACCAATAAGGAACTCATGCCACAAATGAATTGAAGAGAGAAACATACAACCGCTTGCACCATGCACATGAAGCACACAAGCACGATCTTATTTTATGGAACAAGAGGTTGAGGCATAAAACAACAAACAGGAGAAAAACTAACACTGATGGCATTTACTAACCTTTCTGTGCCAATTTGTCATTGTGCAATTATAGTGTAAGAAAAACTAACACTGATGGCATTTACTAACCTTTCTGTGCAATTTGTCATTGTGCAATTATAGTGTACAAATTTATTTTATAAACAACAGAAAGGCTGCATAACTATCAACTTCATATTGAAGTGGCAACTACATTCATTCATCAGTTGCAGGAATTTAATAAGGGAGTTCCTTCAAATACCCCCTTCTGCTAATTAAATTTGACAAGAAGTTTTCAATCTTTTGAGAGAGCTAGCAAAACAAATAGCATTTAAAGAAGGCACAAACTTTGGATTCACTAGACAGAAGCAAACAATTTTGAATACAAGCACTGTAGGATAACAATTTAAGAGACCATAAATGAGCAATCAGAAGTTTATCCAGGTAGGAAATGCTGAACCCAAACACATTACTGAATTGTAATGCAAGAAACTTAGTCGGGTTCCGCTTCTACTTGAGGCTGCTCTTCTTTTTCAATATACTCCCAAATTTCTGCATGAAAGCCTTCTTTTTCTTTTGCTGCTGTTCCTGCTTATTCGGCGAGGCTCTGCCATTTTGGATGTTATCTGATGGCAATCCATTTGCCACATTCGAGTCAGCACCATCCTTCAAGTCTGATTCATCATTCATTGAATCAACCTCATACTCCCTCTCTGTTGACAAATCCTTTTCCATGGTCTTGGCATTTTCGCATAACTTAAATTCTGTGTCTATTTGTACATCTTCTGGAGCATTGTTATTACTCTTCGCTTCATGGGTCGTTTCTAAACCATTACTATGTTCCTCGAGCTTTTCTGGTGGTACCTCTAAATTGAGTGGCTCATCATAAGTAGTTTCCTCAAGGGAAACAAATGGCATTGCCAAATCAGACTGATTCCCATTTTTTGATATTTCACCATTTGGCATTGCCTTCTTGGCAGTGACCTCAGCTAGCTGTGAAGAAAGTTCTTGAACCTTGTCTAAGGCTGAAGTTTCTCGGATCTTGAGGTCATTGTTCTCCTGAATTTTAATTAGCAGATCATTCTGTTTGACCAGTAACAGCTCCTCCAGCTGCAGTTTCTCAGTCTTAGCTTCTTCTGCTTCTTCCTTGAAGATACTCGCTTTTGACTCAAAATGCTTTAGCTTATCCATCAGCTGGATTTCATCAGCTTTTGCAGCTTTGATCCTGACCTCTGCTGCTTTCAGAGAGGCATTAATTTCGTCCATGTCTACTTTCATTGTGACAATTTCCTCCTCTGATCTTTTGATAGAATTTAAGAAATCAAGTGCTTTCAAATCCCAGTCAGATACAGAATTTTCAAACACCATTTCAAATCTTACAAGAGTATCTTGAAGGCATACTCTCTCGTTTTCGAACTTTTCCAGCATTTCCTCATACCTTTCTTGATTCTGCATAATAGTCATTCTCAACTCCTCAATCTGAGCATGGGAGTCCTCAACCTCTGCTTGCTTGCATAAGAACTTTTCTTGTATTTCATGTGCTTCCGTTGATACTTCATGCAATGCTGACGCCATGCCTTCCATCACCTTCTTAGCTTTCTCAAGTTCGCACCGACTTATATCTAGCTCATTTTCCAAATTTTCCCTTTCTTCTGTTAGGCATTCAATATTTGATTTAGCTATCTTCTCATCATTCAATGCCTGAATTTTTGTCTTCTCCATAATTTGAAGGTCCGATTTCAAAAGTGCAATCATTTTCTCCATTTCTGCTGCTTCCTGTTGTGCTACAACCAATTTCTGATTAGATCCATCAAGTTCAGCTTTGCGCTTAGAAACCTCAAGATTCAGTGAGTCCACCTTGCCTGTAAGAGCAGAAAACTCACACTCTTTATCCTGCAAGAGGGCATAGCAATCCTCAAGTTGTTGCTTGACTGAAGCAAGAGTCTCCAATGAAGATTTCCTAGATTCACTTGTCTCCTCTAATTGAGCTTCTAGCAGCTCTGCTTTCTTCTTCCATTGATCCACAAGAGAACTAACTTCTGATACTGAATTCTTTGCATCACTGACCTCAACTGTAAGTGAATCTACTAACGCTTCCATCTCTACCAACCTGGTTTCAGTGGCCTTTGCGTTTTCAAGTTCCTTCTTCACTGCTAACAGCTCAGATTCCAACCCCATCTTGGAATTCAGCAAGGACTTAAAATGTTCAACTTCCCTTAAGAGGAATTCTACCTTTTCTGAATTGATTTCAGCACTCATCATGGCATCACAAGCCTGAGTTAGTGCAGTGTCTTTTGCATCAATGGCCAATGTAAGTACATGTTTCACCTGTGCAAGCTCCTTCATGGTTGAAATCAAAGTGGCAGTATTCAAAGCATTCTGGTTTTCAACAGTATCAAGCTTCTTCTTCAAATCTTCTCTCTTCTCAGCACTTTCAATGTTTTCCTGTTCCAACTTAGTTAAATGGATCTTATAGGTTTCCAAAGCCTCCTCAGCCCTCCTTTGAGCAGCAAAATTCTCCTTGAGTTTATCACTTGTTTCTTCAACCAAACTCTTGGCTTCCTTTAATTCCTTTAAAATGAGAGTCTTCTCTACTTCGACAGAAGCCAATAGTTCATTTGCCTTCGTCAAGTCTTCCTGGACTAAATTTAATTGTGCTTGTAAATCTTCTACCTGTTTGTTCTTCTCGGCGTCAACAGAAACCAATCTTTCAATTTCCTTCCTTAAACAATCCTGAACTAAGTTTGATTGCTCACACAAGTTTGTTCCGTTCGCAACAAGAACTGAAGGTTCTTTGTTTTCACACTCCAGTGAAACATCAAGCAATTCTTGTGAGTGGCTAACTTCTCTCGAAAGGAATCCATTGTGTGCTGGAGGATCTGTATTCTTACACTCCTGCACTGAATCAAGCAACACTTTTAAGCGGTTAACTTCCTTAGACAACAACTCCACTTTCTCTGCATTGGTCTCAGCAATCTTCATAGCATCATCAGCATGTTTCAAAGCGCTGTTCTTTGCCTCAGTCGTCATGAAAAGTTCATTTTTCACTGTTTGGAGCTCCTTAGTCGTCGCTAGAAGTGCTGCAACATCCATGGCATGCTGGTTTTGAACAATTTCAAGCTCCTTCTGCAACTCATCTTCCTTCTTTAGTGCAGCATCAATGCCAGTTTGCTCCAATTCATCTGCCCGGAACTTATCAATCTCAGAAGCTTCCTCCGCAATCCTTTGAGCAACAAGAGCATCCTGAAGTTTGTCATTCGCCTCATTGGCACATTCCTTAGCATACTTTAGTTCCTCAAGAATTTGGATTTTCTCCTTCTCAACAGATGTCAATCTCTCCTTTGCCTTCTTCAATTCATCCTGAATTGCACTCAGTTGTCCCTGCAACTCTGATCCTTTTATCATCCTTGGTTGCTTCTGCAAGTAAAGCCAAAAACCATGAGGACCCAAATGCTTCTTATCATCAAACAGAACATGAAAACAAATTTAAGGGGACTTAAATTAACGAATGGTTTCACTTACATCAGGAGTGGTGATCTTGGGTGAACGGTGCTCGATGCTACTCTTTGGATCAACCGATTTTAGGGATCGATCAATTGAAAGGCGCGCTGACTGTTGAGGAGAAGGCAAAGCAGGATCTGCCTTGATGGATCCATACTTTCCTGATTTACTAGCCTTGGGAGTGGTCGGTGCACCTTTGTTAATCGAAGCATCAGATAAACCAGATCTGTGCACAATGCATGCATCTTAGTGCTCGCAAGTAACAATTTTCACCAATCCCAGCACGAAATTAGCAATTCCGTATGAAATCATGCCAGTTGTTCAAGAAAGGTAAAAAAAACGACAGCAAATCCAGTTTGCACAACGCACAATCAACCAAGAAAATGAAACAGAAAGAAAAGAGAAAATAAACCAAAACTTACTTTGCAAAGCTCTCGGAACTACCTTATCTTTTTCCTATTTTGACGACAAAGCGTTCTGGACTATACAACCATTCCAAGCCTAACAATCATGAACGAACAAGACGAACGCAAATCCTTGCACCGCTTGTGCTAGGACGAGCACAATGGTCGTCGAGAAGTTATTTTAACAACCCATTTAGTCTTACGAGCACAATGACCAGACTGAACTGAAATTCTCGTAGCATCGGTGCTAGAAATGAGTAAAAGATCGTATAAAAACTCAAACACCCCCAAGTTCTAACAGAAAGCGTAAGCGAAAACGACGAAACCGACAACAAAAACAAATTTTGGGGGGCAATTTGGCGACGAACGCTGTCGCCCCCCTAGATCTGGAAAGCGGAAGATACTTAGATTTAGAGTAGAACATCGTCGATCGCCCGTCCGAAGGAGTGCGACGCAAGACCAGCGGCAGCGGATGGAAGTGGAAGTGCGAAGAACAAATGCCGACAGGCCAAGAAGGATTGGCTTAGGGAAGCAGCAGGAGGAGGAAGAGAGAATTGGGCATCCGATTAGGTCTCGTCTCGGAAAAGGTGAAGGCTTCCGCTGCTGTCTCTCTGAAAAAGTGTGGGCATCGATCGCATTGAAACTGCAAGAACATCGCTCGCTCACTCACAACGCGTATTAATTAAAACCTTGTAAATTTAATTTATCAATTATGTACGTTAGGAGAAGATGAAAATCCAATTTCAAAACCTGCACAGTAAAATAATAATTATAACTAAAATATATAATAAATTCTAAATATTCTAATTCGCTGCCCTCGAATTGATTGGGCCGAACACCATTCATTTGTAGCCCAGTTAGTGAAGCCCATCTTATTAGGATCTCCCAAGCACGTGCTCCTCCGAGCCACGTGTAGGATTCTCTGCGTCATCAATGCCGACACCAATTACCGCAAAACAAAATGAGTGGGTCCGCTTACTTCCCGATAAAGTAAGTGGGGCCCGCCGAGTTTGGCACTTGGTTGTCTAATTACGTTATCGATTTATTAAACTCATACGAGGTGGCATTTTCATAAGATCTGATAAATCACTTTCAAAATTAAATTAATCGGATTATAAAAATAGATACAAATAATTATTATCTATATTTAATTATTTTACTCGTGTAGCTCAATCAAAGAGTGACAAACAGAGAACATCGAAAAATTACAATTAATCACTCATATTATAGGATTAAAGCCTATTCATTAGTTTAATGGTTAGAGTGAGTAGCGTTATCATCTTTTTATCACAAAAGAATCTATTAGATAACTAGATCATGAAATATATTAAATTTATAAAAATACACTTTTATACATAAAATAAATAACTCATATATATATGTTGTGAATATATGATTCATGGGAATCAACCTACCACCATCAAAATTAAATATTTTTATTTTAATCATCTTTAAAATTAATTTGATCTTAAAAATTAGATATCTAAATTATTAAAGAAAAAAAAAACACTTTTGATGTGGACGTTCACTTAAATAATAGAATGAACAAAATACATCTAACGGATGCATTTGATGGAATTGGATGATATGCTCGTTTGCTATTTACGTCATGTCTCTATCTCGCTATACTTTGTGAATAGTTTAAGTGAATTATCGTGGAGCCTAATTCTTCCAACGAAATTTATAAAACAATGTGAACATTCCTTTTCTTATAGTTGTAGGTTGAGTCCTAATACAATTTAATATAATATTATTCAAGATGAAAGCGGCTTTATCTTTTTTTTTTTTTAATCTCGTTTGGTGTATAATATCGAATAAATTTTAGAGGGGACTTTTAACGATCTGAAACATTTTAAAAATGAAATTAAAAAAATAAAAATAAAAATACACTCCTTTATTTTCAAATCAACAACAGAGTGTCTGACATTTTATTTTAATAAAAGGGCGCTTTTTGTTACGGTTCAACTAACTAATTTTATCCAAATATCTTCCAATACTATTTTATAATTCTATTTAGTATTATTATTTATCATCTAAATTTTAAATTTTAATTTTAAAATCAATTGATTCTAACCATTACTATTTCGTAGCTACTATAACGTAAATATTAAATCAACACATATCAAAAATATTTACGTTACAATAGCTATGAAATTGTAATTGTTACCGTGTGAATATTTTGAAAAATTTATGTTGTAGCAACAACGACTATAATATGAATAGAATTAAATTCATATTGTAACTATGAAATTATAATTGCTACGACATGAATATTTTTAAAAGATTTATGTTGTAGTAGTTATAATTTAGTAGCTATTACAATGTGAACAAAGTTGAAGTCGTATTATAACAGCTATGATTTCGTAATTCCTACAATATAAATATTTTTTTGAATAGATTCATATTGTAATAGACACGTAATTGTAATTGCTATAACGCATCTGATTGATTTAAGATTTAGATTGGAGATAAGTAACAGTATAGATGATATTTAGATAAAATTACTTAGTTGAAGAGTGACAAAAGCGGCTTTTGATTTAAAAAAAAGATGGGGGAAGCCGTGATGATTTGAAAATAAAACGGGAGCCATTTTGATGTTTGCCCATTAGAAAAATATCTATTAGTTTATTCTCATTGATTATTTGATCCCAAGTTATTAAATTTTCCCCCTTTTAATGTTACTTTGTTAACCTATGACACAAACCAACATATATAACTGAACTTCCATAGTTAATTATGACTATGTAAGATGAATGAATTTACCTGAAGCTAAAAAAGAAAGGAATGAGGATGACTTTGTGTGTCAATAATTATTGATAGAAGATAATATGCATATCATTTTATATAATTTTTGTTAGAATCGATAGCTCCGGGAGGATGCAAATTGATACGGATCGTCGAGGCCAGTGTTCGACACTATCTCCGTAAACAATATTGCTCTGCTACAGGTGCTTACGAATAGTAGCAATTCGTTTCCAATATACTTAACGACGACGTCTCAAAATAGTAGCACTTCAAATTCTGAGACCAGTGAACCTTCTTGTAGGTTCAATGCACAAGATGAGATGAATGCTCAAAGGATGAGTAGAATCAATGAATTTCAATGAAATTTTCAGCATCTGGAGGGATCTATTTATACCAAGTAAAGAGGTTACCTTTTGGGTGAGTGGATGTGACTTTTGGACAGGATCGATCTAGACCGTCCGATCTGGAGGGTTGTGACCCACTACAAGAATTCAGGTATTTAGCGACGAAATTTTTTCGTCGCTAACCTAACAATTTCGTCGCTAATATAT
>JBBMKF010000046.1:3059924-3073413 GCA_037834155.1 Curcuma caesia | reverse complement strand
ATTCAGCACCTCGACAGCATGAACAAGAGCAAGGAGCACGGCTTCTTAGGGTTCCGCAACACCGTCACTTCCTTCAATTCTTGGATCGAGAAGATGAGGGCCTTCAAGATCGTCCCCTGATTTCTTTTCCTTTTCCGATCTCGATCTCGATCTCGATCATCTTCCTGGAGTTGGTGTTCCTGTTTTATCAAATAAATCTCGTTCAAATTCGAAATCCTTGCTGTTCTTGGTCGATCATCGCCAATTTGGGCAAAGCGAAGGATTGATTTCCTTGCTTGTGTGTAAAAAGGCCGGATCTAGAAACTTCGGATCCAGTCATTTTCCTCAAAATAATTAAAATATTTTTTTTAAAAAATACTTTTTATTTATATTTAAATAATAAAAAAATGATTTAGTGATTAAATAATTTTCTAAATATATATAGGAATATAGCACTAGATGGAATTTGACTCAACCCGCTCGGTGCTAACGTTTCGAGACGCGCCGTCGCCGCTTGCAGGTTGCTAAGGAACGCTCGGTAGCGCGGAGAGGAGTTGCGAGAAATTGCAAGCAACTGATCTAGGGTTTCTTTCCAAGAGGCCTTCCGACCTCCCTTGGTTGCAGGAAGAGGTAGAGTGTCTGTACTCTTTGATAGCTTCCGATTGTCGCCATCGGCCTCTTTCCGCTCTTGTTTGTATCTCCAGAATTGTTTTTCCCCCTTTGCTCGTGTATTAGTGTAATAGTTAGGTTTGGGCTGTGTTGGGATCTCCGACTTGTTTTTGTTTGTTTGGTAATGGACATCGGAGGTGCTCACGATGGATCCGCGCACTATCTTTGGATTATCTCTGTTAAATTCTGAGTTTTATGCATTTTGGAGGTTTTTGTTTGTTTGTTCATTCTGCTTTTTTTCTTGAATGCTAGTTCTTCTTTTTAACTGTTCATTAAGTAGGTGTTGACTGATACATCCGTCTATCTTTGGAGGAGCTAGGTTTTATGTTGTGGGCTTTGTTGCTAAAGATCTTTCCTTTTCCTGTGTGGAAATTGTAGAATCCTTCAATCTGATTGGGCGTTGGTTGTTGGTCACCTTCAAGTTATTGCCACTGTGAATTTGACTTGTGTGAGATAAAAGTGATTTTTTTTATGTTTATTTCTTTCCTCATGCAGGTCACAAATTGTGGGAGGATCATAACTGTACTCCGTTGCTTAATTTATTGCTGAATTGTTAACGTTTAGCATTTACAAAAAGATCATATCTTCCTTGCCAGTTTGTATAATCGTCTCTTGCAAGAGAGTTTGAGTTTGCAACAATGAGAAGAAATGAACGACTTGCAAACTTTGCTCTGTTAGGTACGCTGCCTTTGGTTTATTTAGTTTTATTTATTTGTTTATATTTTTACATAACATGCAATTCAGATAATTTTATTTCTATTTTGTGGATGTAATTTGTATGCTTTCATGTGCTTGGTTTTGTTTTTCTTGGATACGCTGATCATCACAAGCCTTTTCCATGACTTGTGCGGGTACAAGGTTTCAATATCAATCCATTAGCACCATAAGTTGCAAGAGCCCTCATAGACATAAACCAATCCAATATGTTGATTTATGAATCATCTGAGACTAATTGGAAAAAAGAAAAAGACATAGGAAACATGAGGCAAGCAGTTTATATCATCTTTGATGTATTGGATCAGATTGAGGATTTGAGCAATTACACAGAGACGGAAGATATCTTCTTCTCCATCCCTATTGCCCTTCGGTCAAGCAATCATGAATTGCAACTATTTGATGTCCAATTGAACATTTTGAGCGCAAATGGATTTTCCAATAACATTTCCCCCTCATTTTGGGATGGAAAATTCTTAAAGACCCTCCACAAATGTACATAGGTCATTTTTAAAAGCCCATTGCCTTTGAGGGACCCTCCCATTGAAGGATGATCTTATCTTGCTTATGTGCTTATACAATCTTAAAATCTTTTTTATTTGTGTGTGTGTGTGTTTTGCTCGGTTTAAGCCTTTACATTGAAGCTTGCTACATTTTCATAGTATTTGCAACATTTTACAATTAAGATGTGCTGCAATAGTTTTTTTTAAAACAGTATTTTGTATTTGTAGGCCTCCAATTTCATATTTATGTCATAGTTTTTGTGTTTGTTTTTTGCTTGCAGGGTTGACCTTAGCTCCACTTGTTGTGAAAGTAAATTCCAATGTGAATGTAATTTTGACAGCATGCCTGACTGTTTATGTTGGTTGTTATCGATCAGTCAAGCCAACACCACCCTCAGTGAGTATTTTTTACTCTTCTTTTGAGGCAAGAGTCTGTTATTGCTTGACATGCTTGTTGGTTTAGATTAATATTCGTTACAAAGTTACAACGTGAAATATGTGCAGGAGACAATGTCAAGCGAACATGCCATGCGGTTTCCTTTGGTTGGGAGTGCAATGCTGTTATCACTGTTTCTTCTTTTCAAGTTTTTCTCTAAAGATCTGGTCAATGCTGTATTGACATCTTACTTCTTTATTCTGGGAATTGTGGCTTTCTCGTAAGTAATTTTGTTTTATTGGGAATGAGATGTGTTATTGATGATATCTACTAGAATTATTGATGTAATGCCTCTTTTTACCTATCATTGATACACAGGGCAACACTATTACCATCAATCAAGCATTTTCTCCCAAAACACTGGAATGACAACCTGATCGTTTTGCGTGCTCCTTATTTTCATTGTATGTCATTCTATTTTAAAAAGAATTTTATTTATTTATTTAGTATCAAGTTGAATTAGTGGGTGCATAATTTTTTGGGTGATTAGCATCATAAATCTTGAAAAAATTGACTTTCCTTTTTTTTTACTTGAAATTTTGTATCGCTATTGCTTCTTGTAGCCTGTATATCCACAATCTATGGTAACACTACCAGCTAACGAGATAAACTCTACCATAAACTAATTGTGTTCTTGACATTCAAATAGTCAAATGTTTGTGGAGGCTTTTAAGATACTTCAAATAAATCATTATGATAGAGTTATGTATACCAGAAAATATGCTTCATCAAAATATAAATTTTACGTTTCCATTCTAGTAGTATGTGAGATAGACATGTAGTATCCCTTGGCTGGTAGTTTGGTTGCCGTAAGTAGGGATAGTTTTATGATGGAACAGTATTTTTGAGTCAATAAGGGTAAGCTCAGTAGACTGTGCAAAGTGGGCACAAAGTAGTTTAGTTTAGATGGAAAGGATTGAGCCAGTCTAGTGAACTTGATTCAAACATACTTTTACTTTATATTTCCAATGGAAAAACTTAGAAAATAAAAATCCATATTAATAACTTATGCTTGGCTATTGACTTGTCTATGTTCTGTCCCTGTTGAATGCCAGTTATAATGTTAGTTCTTTTGTGCTGGTTAATTGCATTTAGTTTATGGTCAATCTTTCTCATGTCATTAAATTCAGGAGCTTTTGTTACTTAGCTGTCACTTAACAAGCTGTGTGGCAACTGGCAAGCTCTAACTTTTGAAGGACAATGTAGATTTTTTTTTAAGACAAAGTTTCAAAAAACAGTTCAGGTGGTACTTAAGCTGCTACATATGTATTATCCTGAAGGGGGCTAAATGGCTATCTAAACCATATACTCCTGCAAAGATTTACATCCTACCTAGAAGACATGAATTCTTAGGTTGATCAAATATATTTCAAGACAATAAGGATTGCATGGGTTAAAAAATATGTTAATTAGCTGTAAAAATATACATTTTGTGTTAATTGTAGATTGCATAGATTAATTAATACTCATTGTAGTTCACTTATTTAGTTTTATCAATATAAGTTATTTTGAATGTTTTAATGTGGACCATATATGAAGCAAC
Organism: Curcuma caesia; assembly: GCA_037834155.1. Taxonomy (NCBI): domain Eukaryota; kingdom Viridiplantae; phylum Streptophyta; class Magnoliopsida; order Zingiberales; family Zingiberaceae; genus Curcuma; species Curcuma caesia. The sequence continues at coordinate 3,069,569 of JBBMKF010000046.1, read as the reverse complement.
ATACTGCTTATGCATTAGGTTGTGAGTTAACTGCATACTGATTATATACATTGTTTGAAGTACAACTTTGTTCACATTAATTTGCAGAAGTCAGCCGCTGATCGTATATCATAAACTTGTTGAGATTCAAGTTTATGTGATTGTTCCTCTCTAATCATTTACCAGTTTCTTATTACTACTGAATTATTTACATTTTTATTCATTTGCACACACTTTTTTGGCTTTTCGTACCCAACCAGCTTGTGGCAAACTTCTCTGAAGAATCCTATGCTATATGCCCTATTGCTTTTATCTTCTGAGGTAATTTATTTTCTCAACGTTCCTTGTTGCAGCTGCTTCTCTGGAATTCACTAGATCTCAGGTTGTTGCATCAATACCAGGAACTCTTTTCTGTGTTTGGTATGCTCTTAAAAAGCATTGGCTGGCAAACAATATCTTGGGCATTGCATTCTGCATTCAGGTTAGTTCTCTTCCTAAACAACATGGTTATTTCTTTGACTTTTGTGTTACTTGTATGATGTAGTTGGTTGATATGCTTAGTTTCCTGTCCATTTTGTTCGTTGTCTATATCTTTTGCAAAATTAGATTATAGCTTCTACCTGGGAAATAAAGTTCTTGTTATTTCCCTTTTAGTTTTGTATGTTACTTTTTAGCTTGTATTAATAGTGTGATTGTGGGAAGACTTTCATCTTTCCTTGTACCAATTCTGATTCAATTACCAGTTTGTTGTCTTTGTTAATGATCTGATATTTTTGCACACTTCTTCATTCTGGTAAAATTTAGATTTTGTACAAAGCCATTGCATAAAAATATTGATCTCAGAACAGCAAAAGAATTATAATTTTATTTTAAGCGTGTAATTCTATCTTAATACACTTCTTTACTTGCTCCTAGCTGCTGTTTGATACCATCACTTGTGATGTTAAACAACTGCTAATTTGTTGTCTTTTTCCTCTTGTTTTTTGCCTAATCTGTCTGCGTAGCAAAAGAGTCCAGATGTGCAAAAGCATCATAAATATTTATAATAGTTATCAGCAGATACTGTAATAATAACATATTAGAGTTTATAATAGTGTTTTGAGGTATTACTGATTATACTCGTGCTGAGATAAGGGAACTAGCATTACTTGCAGAATTTGGTTTGTTACTAGGAACTTTTTTGCTATACCTCAGATAATACTTATAGAGATTGTACAAAATGCATGTCGTGGACATACACACACTCAAATAGAGGTTTCTGTGAACTTATTGCCAAAGTACCATAATAAATCTAATTCTATCTTGTGTATCAACAGTTTGACATGTTACTTACTAAACAGAGGTTATTAAGAACTCACTAACATAATTCTATAATAAGTCTTTTTTATTTTGCCTAAAAACAGTGTAACATGTTATTTATCTATTAGTCTCCACTGTAGTATTTATTTGGTATTTAATTTTGTACTTAAATATCGGAGAGATGTATTTCAAAAATAGGGTATCAACGTGGAACAATTCAACATTTTTGTTTACCATTTTCCCCAGAATGTATTTCAAGCTCTTCTTCTTTGTGCAGGGAATCGAGATGTTGTCATTGGGTTCATTTAAAACTGGTGCAATTCTTTTGGTAAGATCGGATCATTCTTTCTTCTTCCAGTACTAAAATACAACATATCTCTTTTCTGAATTATTTCTTGTTATTTGGTTCTGGTTTAAATGTGGTTCTATGCATTTTCTTACCTGCATACAATATTGCAAAGGTGGCGATGTTATTATATGGAGATGCTCCTAGATAAAGGACTAGGAAAAATATGTCCACATGGATACTTTGAGGCAAATTCCTTAGAAGTTGACTGCAAGATATAAACTTTTCACAAGTTTGACAGATTTGTCAAGAAAAATGTGGTCCTATGCATTTTCTTCAAAGCTATACACTAGTTTGATATTTCCTGTCATTGGAAATTTTCAACACATCAGGTTATAATTGTAGATCATGTCTTTGATATCATGTATCTCTTCATGCTTTTTTTGAACTTTCAGATTGTCTTCCCTTTTCAATATAAGATAAAGTAGAAGAAAATTAACATAAAATATTGTGCATAATGTTGGGGAAGAAGTTACTAATAGAGGCTATTATATCATTCATATAAGCTACTTGAGCAGCTTTATTCACTATTATAACAGGATCCATCGTGCGACTATGAAAATAAGATATGCTTTTGGAAAACTTTACTTCCTAGGGAGCCCTACCCAACTTCATGCAGTATACTTGCTCAAAACCCCCAAATTGTGTAGATACTATGCTTGCACCCTAAGCTTTGTAACAGCATTGCTTGCGGTGTTCTGCATTTCATAGGTTGCTGCTTCATTCTATGTTATTGTGATTATGATATCCATATGTATATATGCCATGATTATATGGTTGTCTTATCAAGGATTTTTTTAGATCTTTGAACCTTATAAGCCCTTAACTCCAGACATATATATATTTTTTAAAAAATATTTTTAGCAGCTAATTTTGTGTTTTTTGACTCTCCATATCTTAAATTAAGGTTGGACTGTTTTTCTATGATATATTTTGGGTCTTCTTCACGCCAGTGATGGTTAGTGTTGCTAAGTCTTTTGATGCTCCAATAAAGGTTAGTTATTTGGTGTATTTGGCTGTTTGCTTATAATACTTTTTGTTGCTTTCGTTAATGCAATCTTTTATCTTACCAACAGCTTCTATTTCCAACTTCTGATGCCGAACGACCATTTTCGATGCTTGGTCTTGGGGATATTGTTATTCCTGGTAACTTATCCAACTTTAAGACTCGTAACATTAGGGTATGCAATGAGAAATATGTTAATAATTTTGCTGGTGTTATGAAGTCTGTGAAGCTATTTGACAGTAATTTGACCTTAGTTCCACAAGGGAAAACTTTGTTTTACTGTCACTCACAAATGGGCTAAGTTGACAATTTCTCATAGACTGCAAACAAACTAAATGCTCAATTGCTCATGAACTTGTATAGTACTTGGATTGACAAAAGCTTACTTTTTTTTATCTTCATTCAAAATTTTAAGCTAACAATAAAACAAAGTTTAAAGTTTGTTCTGAGCTTGGATATGGATGTGGCCAAAACTAGACATCCTGCTGGTGGACTGATTATTCCATCCTTGTGCTGAACCCTAATAGGAATAGTGGCAAGAACAAGTGACGGGCTTGTGCCTAGTCATAATGTCATTAAAAGAGGAGTAGGAGGAACACATACTGGAGGAGGAAGAAGCCACTTGCCTCATCAGAACCCTCACGGCCTCACCCGCAACTAACCCTCATCTAGACATGAAACCAAATTGTAAATTTTTTATTTTTTTAAAAAAATAGTTATATCATGCCTTAATCTCTTTAAAACTCTTCCAAAGTTTTATGGTGACTCATCAACTCTATACCTGTATTATTCTTAGGGCATTTTCTTAATTATCAAAATTATAATGAACAAGCTTATGCAAATTTTGGAACTCATTTTTTTCCAATAAACATCTTCGAATTGAAAATATTTGAACTTGGTTCAGCTTGACTTGTCCACAGGCCTAACTTTTGAGCAGCTAGGTTTCTGATTTTCTATATCAATTTGTCGTGTATCCTTGTTTGCATCAATGCAATTGTTTTTTTTTTTTGCGCTACCATGAAGCATACTAAGGTCCTTGGCATTCTGTTTGTTTTACCTTGGTTGAGATTATCTATGTTTTTCATGTTTGGTTTGCTTCAACTATTTTATGAAATTGTCCTGAAGATTGAGTTAAACTTGATCTTGCATGTTAGCTTCACCAACTGGATTACGTAATAATGCAATAACTAATTGATAGTTTCCTATTGTCAAGTTGAGCTTGTTCTTGTCTAATGAGACCATAGAATGCTTTACCTATATAGCCTTTCTCGATTTTCCCAAGACTAATTCATATCAAGATCTCATGGAGTTTGTAAAAGAGTGAACCATCCGTATATGTGCTTTTAGGGTGTCCCATGTTGTAGAAATTATGCTGTTGCCAACAGAGCTTTTGAAGGGTATCTTTCTTGGTTCAGCTTGCTAGTATTCTTGTGTTAAAATAAATAGGTTGGGTTATTTTTGCCTCGTTACATATTATAGATGACTGAGAAAATTGGAAGTATAGACAGGGATAGTGTGGTAGTATTCTGGCGAAATGAAAAGAACTCATTCTTCTTTGTAGAGGATTCTAAAGACTTGCTGTAGGCAGAAATTAGATGCTATAAAGCAATCTGTCTGGGATACAAATGAGGACAAAACTTAAAACGTAACTTTTCTGCTTCTAATTCTTATCTGGCTTCCTCTTGGATATGATTTTGTTTTCCATGTTTTTACTCATTTATTTTTGTTTATTTATTTATTTATTATTATTATTTTGATTCTGATGCAGTGAGATTTTTCAAAATATCTCCAAGCTTCAGTTTGCATCAGAAGGCTTTATCATAGTTTTCTTTATTGTTTTCTCAAGCCTTGACATGCTTGCTCTGCCCAGGAATTTTTGTTGCATTGGCATTGCGCTTTGATGTGTCAAGGGGAAAGCAAATACACTACTTCAATAGTGCTTTTTTTGGATATACAGTTGGTCTGATCCTTACAATCATAATCATGAATTGGTTCCAAGCTGCACAGGTGAACAACTGAAGCTGTATGGTACTATTATATGTTCAACACTTCTGTCTTCACATTGAAATCTCATGCTTTGGCCACATGCAGCCTGCTCTGCTTTATATAGTACCCGGCGTTATTGGTTTTTTAGCAGCTCATTGCCTATGGAATGGGGAAGTAAAACAGGTTGGTGCCAAACTCATGCATTTATAGCATATTGCTTAATTTCCTATTCCATTAACAAATTTAAATAGCACTGAACTATAACTCCTTCTCAGGGATTTCATTCTATGTTTAATGTGTGATTCAACTGAGTAGAATTGGAATATTTAATTTGACAGGATCTATGAAAGAAAATTTATTGAATCAAAATCTTCTTCAAGGATTTTTTTGAAGATTGATAGGGATTATTATGGTTTTGTCCTTTTGAGTTCTGCCGAGGAGGATAAGACTTGAGGTTTTACTTCAATATCATAGAGTTCATGAACATAAGATTTAGGTTTTTTTTGGCACTGAATTAGGGTCGCTGTTGTTCATGATGAGTTTCATATAAGATAGTAGGAATTGGAACATTAATAACTTGAAGTGCTAGCTTTAGTCTATCGCTAGAGTTGAACTTTGTACTTCCTGGATTTTGAGAAGCAGGAGCGCTGTAAAAGCATTAAAAGGAATGAGAGAAGCACAAATAGGAAATTATCGGAACACAAAAACAATCTGTTCCACACAATAGTTAAGAAATCCTGATGGTATCAACATAGTACCTTAGCATGATGCTATGTCCATCTATGCTGATCTTGAATCATACAAAAGGAATGTAGTAGGAATGGGAATGACTTGTGTTAGATATTGATCCTATCGGTCGATGCTGCTTTTTCAAATATTTATCACATAAGCCTCTATGCAATTAGAAATTGAATTTCATGTGGCCCCAATAATCTATCGCGGTTATTGGGTGATTAAGAGTTGGCATACACTAAAACTAGGCCACCTTCTATTAGTGATAAACAATCTCTAGCTGGTTAATGTAAGTGCATGAGTAGCAAATAAATACGTGTGGGGCCGGCTAAGGTGGCGGATTCCACCTTTTTGCAGATGAGTAGCAAATAAATGACAACATACTATGATTGTTGACATTGGTTTCCTTTTCGCAATGTCTATAATTGTTGCTATTGTTTTCATAGTTGGAGTTATGAGTTCGGTTTTATTAAACATGTGTTTGATGAGTGGTTCAAAATCTGATATCGACTCTGAAATGTTTACAGCTGTTGGAGTTTGATGAATCAAAATCGTCCACCGAGCAGAGCAGCGACACTTTGGAGCAAGAGGAAGACACTAAAACTGATACAAAAAAGGATTAGTTGCTCATTTTGTGGTTCTCAAAACAATTCTAAGATTTTGTTGTGAATGGCGACGACTAATTTTTCAAGGGCTTTGCTGCCACTTAAACTTATGCAATGGACTGGACTTACTCTATTTATAGATTGTCGAATGTTTTTCCCAGAGGAGATACGAGTTTGGAGAAAGATGTGATTATAAACATCTCAAGGCAAGTACTTCCCCTTTCACCGGCGATGTTGCCTTTCAAACAGAGCTCCTGCTTGTCTGTCTCTTTGCTGAATCTGTAACCTTCGATGGTAGAATCATTTTCCATTGTTTCCTTGATCAAACTAGAGATTACTGAGGAATCACGCATAGTACTGAATTGTGAGAGCTCATAAGAATGTTGTGTTCAAAGCTTTCTCGACTAATAGAATAGATCAAGAAAACATCGATATCTAACTTATAGAAGATATCTTCAGCTAAATGATTTGTAAATGAAGTGAATTTTTAAAACAAAACTTTATTTTTACATCAAAATCTTGTTTACCGGTAACATTTATGAAATCGTATCTCACCCTGTCCACTCTTCTTAGAATGGGAAAAAAACAGAGTATCATTTGTGAAGAACAGAGAAAGATTCATCAATCTTTTATTGTTAATCCGTGTCCCATAGTCCCATGCATAACGTACAGAGAACATCTCTCAGCGACGTCTGGTCATATCCTCTTTTCAACCCCATCCCTCCTTGATCAAGAAACAACATGCCCTCACCAACTCTTTCACTCCATTTCCATCTCTTGTCAAGCGAAAGGAGCTTTGCCGTGTGCTAGTGGCACTGCTCAGCAGCAGCAGCAGCAGCCACCACCCACCACCACCCACTGCCACCCCAACTACAAGTAAGCTAAGTCACCAGCTGTTATCGCAGGCCTCACTTTGAAGTTTTAAGTCCTTTTTTTCCTCCAACTGCTGCTGTCCTTTCCCTTCTCCTCTGGCTCTGCAGTCTGCGTGACTGATTGCCTAGCAAAGCAGGATTTTATGGTTATCAATGCATTCATTTAGCTGCGCAAATAGTACACCTTTGCAGGCTGCCCATCTGCACCAGATGCCACTGCCAATCATCTCTCCAATCTCCTCCTCCTTTTGCTTTGCTCTCCTCTCTTCCAATCTCCTCTGAGAGCAACTATATATATATATACACACAATCATATGCATGAACCAGAGGTAGGCAATAATGTCTTTCTTTGGCGGCGGCATCAGCACTGCAAGGCATGCTGCTCGTCTCCTCTCCCTGCTCCTCCTCCTCGCCTCCGTCCATTCTGTGCTACGAACACAAGGCAGAGCCCTGCTTGAGCCTCAGACGGCTGCCAAGGTACGACTTTTGCCGCTGTCGCTTGACTTCCTGCTGTGCGGACTGTGATGGACGACGCTGTGTTTGATCAGGGACAGGGAGAAGAGGGCGAGGGCGGCGGCGGCGGCGGCGTTGCAGCGGCTATGATCGGGTCGAGGCCGCCGCGGTGCGAAGGGAGGTGCCTCAGCTGCGGCCAGTGCGAGGCGGTTCAGGTGCCGGCGATCCCACAGGAGAGGACTCCGGCCAAGCATTTCTCGGCCGCCGCCGCGGTGAGCTTCAGCGGCGACGACAGCAACTCCATCTACAAGCCTCTGAGCTGGAAGTGCAAGTGCGGAGGCATGATCTTAAATCCATGAGCTACCTTCAATTGTTTCAATCTCTTGTGTATAGATACTCAAGTGAAACTGTGGGAGTTCATGTTTTGCCCTTTCTCTAACTGTTGAAATACTTTGTCCTACTTCGATGCAAGTGTTGCACCAAAGTGGAGGACCACAGAATGAGAGGAAGCTTGAACAAGCTTTGCATCTGCATGAAAGGTCATGTCCGAGTGATTTGAGACGATGGAAGAAGAAAAAAAAAAGCTACAAGGCAGTAATGATGCATCCACAGCACTCTGTCCAAAACATAGATCTACTAAAAGTGGAATAAGGACAAAAAAACAAAGTTTGGAAACATGATCACAAAAAACCTGAATTCATTCTGCAACCTTGTTCGAGTTACAATATCTTTCAGCACAAGAGAGTTCAATGTCTTTCAGCAAAACATATAAAAGATGGGGATATGATATATCATCACTCAAGACTTCAGGAAGCCCATCATGCAGAAAGCTTATTATTATCTAGATGAGAAGCTTTTCGATTGCATCCTGGAGTAACATCATCAGATGGATAAAAATCAAGGAAATTTCATACAGATAACAGAGAAAATTGAAAGATATAGATTCAAAGTTCACCTTGAGCTGCTGGATTTGGGATTTCAACTGACTGCCTTCGTTGCTAGTCACTGAACAAGCGATCACAGGTCTGGTGACTCCGCAAGCCCGGCCAAGAGCTTGTTTGGAAGGAATAAAGACATATGGCACATTCTACAGTCACAAAACTGAATGATTAATCAAAGAGGACAGATTAAAAGTGATTGCATGTGCATTCATCTTTAAAATATAACCACGAAAGCAAGGGTCAAATTACAGTTAAATAAATCAATGCAACATATTTGGACAGAATTGAGATGATATACTACTGGTTTAATTCTGGATAACTCAACTAATGCACAGTTTTGTTGGTAGAGAATCGATAAATTCTAAGTTATGACTCATTTCTTTAGTAACTTCTGATATTACCAATATTGACAGCCCCTCTATACCAATCACTAAATGGCAACTTAAATCGAAATGATCCAATATGAGTTCTAAGCATTAACACTTCTGCTATCTGTGGCTTCTTAATGAGTCATGGGCATGTAAACCAATCTGAAAAGGACAATGTTCCTTAAGTCAATTGAGAGAATTGTGAACGAACTCCTATAATGATCATTGTTGCCAATCTAACACCTGAGTAACTTGACTACGCCTGTGAGAGCTCCTACAATGATCATTGCAACAATACATGATCATCAAAGAAAAGAGACTAGTCAGCAGAAAATTTAGGAGTAGGATTAATCCATGAAGTACATGAAATAGTGATTTTTTAAAAAAACTATTATTATAATAATAAATCCAGGTAAATATCCTCTCAAAGTACAGCACAACCCCGGATTAGAGTTTTATTCTCTTTTTTTATGGCAAGAGATGAGGATGCAAGTAGATATAAAGGCATGAAAAGGATATTGTCCATGTTGACGCAGACTATTTCTAAATAGCCAAAACCTGAAGCAAAAGAAATTGACTCTGCATATGCTTGCTTAAACAAACACCTGTTGGTGACTTCAAATATCTTTTGCAATTGTTATGATAAATTTACAATGCCTGTTTCAAGTTTCAACTAGAACAATTTTGGACATATTACTACCATCTTATACCACCAAACATCTATATAGATTTGCAAATAAGCTCTAAAAGATGCGTAACAAAGTTCATTTTATAAACTTTTAATCTTCTACTCAATGGTCAGAAGAAATTTTCAAGATAGAACACAAGTGGATTCATCTTATAAGGTTAACTCTGAATATCATTGACAGTATTTAACCTTTATAAAGTTCTCTAAAAATGTTTTAGTTTTCGTTGTCTGACTAAAACATGGTTTAAAGAAGACTTCTCAAGTAATGTAGGAAAATTGCAGAGAAGGAACACCAAATGATACCCAGAAACACCATAAGACATTGCCTGAGGAATAAATTCACTCATCGAAATTGCATATTCACATATAT
>JBBMKF010000046.1:3039608-3053864 GCA_037834155.1 Curcuma caesia | reverse complement strand
TCAATGTCCGGTCCTCACTGACCCATTGACCTAAACGTTCAATCCACTGATCCGTCTAGAATTCTCGTGTGGTGTCCTTGATCTATTAAGAATTCTTACCTAGCCTCCAACTAGGACTTGCCTTGCTAATCATCTTGTAACTTTGACCTGACTAGACTTCAGTCACATTTAAACATTAGGTCCTATTTTAATCAACCCTTGATCAAACTGATCAGACATAGGAGTATTGTCAAACATTGAAACTCTGAAATCAGGCTGCACCAACAGAAGTGATTATGAGGTTCCTAATCTTAGACACCTTTTAAATATTTCACTAAAAAAAATCATGATTTTGCGATGAATTTAAAAAAAAATCATCACAAAATTATTTGCGATAAATTTTGTGACGAATCTAAATTCATTGCTATAATATCGTCGCAAAATTTTGCGACGAAAAAATGAAGTTCGTCATAAAATTCGTCGTAAATATTTACGATGAAAAATGAAGTTCGTCATAAAATTCGTCGCAATTGGTGACGAAAATAGTTTCGTCGCCAATGGGCGATGAATTTTACGACAAATACTATTTTCGTCGTAAAATATCGATAAATAGTAACTTATGATAGATTTGCGACGAAACTATTTTCGTTGCAAAATTTGTCACCAATTTATGGCAAAAATAATTTTCATCATAAAATTAATTTTTTTTCTTAATCTGCTTATTCGTTGATTATCCCATATATACAATCAAATATCGATCCAATCGGATCGATGCATAAAATACATATGACATGTTAACATTCATATCAATATCAATATCAACATCCATAATCCATAACAATACATAAATGATGAAACAATCTATATCAACATCCATTCATTATACAAAGATCCATATATACAAATATTCATATCAACATCCATAATCCATATCAACATCCATAATATACAAAATCCAAATGATGCAATCCATACAAAAATTCACAATAGACATGTACACATGTCCATAAGTCCAACCAACATCCAGTCATAACAATCCAAATCCATACAAAGTAGTGATATAAACAAGTCTGAGGACGAAAAAAAGATAGAATAGAATCATCGTGGTTGTTTGTGCTTTCCGGAGACTCTGCTTCCTTCTCCGTCTCCATCTTTTCTTCTCCTACATAAGAAAACATGATAAAGAGAAAGTATCATTCTTAAAATTAAAACTTAAACATATAAACTAAATATCTAAAGATTTACCTCTTCTTCGGAATTTTTTTAAAATAACCTATTTAAATAAAAATAAATAGTATTAGTAAAAATATATAAATTAGTAACTTGCAGCTCTAATAAAATGATAAATAAATAAAATAATGATTGTAAAAAATTCATACATAAAAAAACTCATGAGAAACCACCAACATCATCATTGTTGTCATTGTCGTCGTCATCATCATCACCGGGAATGGATTGCAACTGAAGATGTTGCAAGATCAGGTCTTGTTGTCTTCATAATTTATTAATTTCTTGATCTCTTTGTCTCATTTGCTGATCTCTTTGTATCATTTCATAATCTCTTTGCATTAATAACTCTTTCAAGTGGGTTACCTCCTCAGTCAAACTATGGATCTGTGATGTGATGGTTGGGGAGGTGATAGAAGAGCTACCAGCAACTCTATGGGTTCTGCTCAAAGAACTCATACCCAATATTCTTCCACCATCTTTGGATCCCCCATTGGCCTCCAGCCATAGACTCAGATCATTTCCAACTGAGGGCTCAGATCCATCATTCCAGAGCTAGCACTTGAAGCTCGCTATGCTAACTCGAGCTCAGAATATTTATCCTGTATTATCAAAAGAAATATTAATATGTTGTAATATTTGAGAAATTGAACACAAAAATATTTAGATACACATTAAAACTTTAATAGCTTTTGCTCGGTCCCCGTTCCAACTCTTGTCTTTCTTTTGAAATGTGCGAGTAAAAGTATTAATAAAAGCAGGATCTCACCCCATTTCTTTAGCCTAAAAAATATTGTTAGAAATAATAAACATTACTATGAAATAAATTTAAATTAAAGTAGTTGAAAGAAATTACCAATCTGCGCGTATGCTCATCAATATTGATTGAGCCACCCGCATACGTCGCAGATAAGACACCAGAATTATAAGCTTGATTAAGCTTATTCTGGTTACTCTTCTTTCGGCTTTCTTCAATTTTCCAAAACTAAAAAATTCGAATCCAATTCTCATCGTTGACGCAAGGTGGCTTTTTCCCCCTTATTTTTGCATGATTTAGGACATACCGGATGTGATCACCATATTTTTTCTTAAAAATGCGTCTAATTTCCACTTCATCAGTAGGATCCCAAATAAACACCCGCTGAAAGTAGAAATAAATAATTTATTATATATTCAACAATAATATTATATATATAATTAAATAGATAGTTTACCTTAAATTCATTCCACCACAACTCTTTGGTGGAATCAGGAGTACTTGTATAACTCATTGAATCCCCTTGCCAAAGATTATTCGTGTCATGCTTTAGGAGCTTGTTTAAGTCCATACAAGGCTTTCTTTAGTTTGAAGACATAATCAGAATGGTCTTTGTCTTCAAACCCTGATGGTTATCCTACGTAGACTTCTCCTTTTATGAACCCATTTAAGAACGCGGATTTAACATCCATCTGGTAGAGCTTGAATCCTTTATGAGCCGCTTAGGCTAACAACATTCGGATATATTCAAGTCTAGCTACGGGTGCATAAGTTTCATCGTAGTCTAAACCTTCTACTTGGCTGAACCCTTTGGCTATTAGTCTAGCATTGTTTCTCACTACTTTCCCTTTTTCATCATTTTTATTTCTGAACACACATTTGGTTTCTATGATCGATTTAGTATCAGGTTTGGGAACTAAGTCTCATACCTGATTTCGTTCAAATTAGGCTAGTTTTTCTTGCATTGCTATGATCCAATCAGGATCTGGTAGTGTTTCTTCTATAGTTTTAGGTTCAATTTTAGAGATTAGGGCAACCTGACTTAGATTCCTATAGGCTGATCAGGTTCAAACACCTAAGGTTGGATCACCCAAAATTTGGTTAGGTGGGTGACTAGCTCGAAGTCTTGGTGCCTGAGTTATTTCAGGTTCGTTTAGGTTTGGGTCAGGGTCAGACCTATCTTCAGTGTCATTATTTCTAATATTTAATTCTTCGTCATCTTGATTATTGAATTGAATATTATTATCTTGATTATTGAATTAAAAATTATTATCTTGATTAATTTGATTTATTAGTGTATTTTCTTCGTCAAATATTACATTGGTTGTTTCTTCGACTTTTAGAGTTTCCTTGTTATATACCCTATATGCTCTACCTATTGTTGAATAACCTAGGAAGATCCCTGAACACGTTTTGGATGTAAATTTTCCTAGGTAATCTTTGGTGTTAAGTATATGAACTTTACATCCAAACACTTTGAGATAATTTAAATTAGATGTTTTATTATTAAAGATTTCATAAACAGTTTTATTATGTCTTTTATTTATTAAGATTCTATTTTGGATGTAACAGGCTGTGCTTATTGCCTCAGACCAAAATTTATTAGTTAATCTATATTCATTTAACATAGTTCTAACGGCTTCTTGTAGAATTTGATTTTTACGTTCAACTATTCCATTTTGTTGTGGGGTTCTAGGGCAAGAAAATTCATGGTGGTATCCATTGTCTTGACAGAATTTAGTGAATTTAGCATTTTCAAATTTACCACCATGATCACTATGAATTCTTTTAATTTTTAAATCTTTTTCATTTTCTAGTAGTTTACATAATGTGGTAAACTTTTCAAAGGTTTCGTCTTTAGTCTTTAAAAATTTTACCCCAAGTGAACCTTAAGTAATCATCGATTATTACTAAGCAGTATTGGTTTTCGCTTAGTGACTTAGCTCCATGAGAATCAAAGAGGTCTAAGTGAAGTAATTCAAGAATTGAATTAGATTGAGTCTGACTAGTTGCCTTATGTGAAGATTTGGTTTATTTTCCTTGTTGACAAGCATTATAGATTTCATTTTCTAAGTTTATTAAGGTTGGTAGGCCTCTTACTAATACATTGTGATTTATTTTTGAAATAAGTCTGACATGAGTGTGGCCCAATCTTCTGTACCACAACCTAGTTTCCTCTTGTTGTGTTAATAAATACTTGTTTGAGGAGATGGAGGTCAAAATTATAGATGTTATTTTTCCTAATTTCAGTTAACTTAATTCTTGGGTTCTCTATATTTTTTATCAAATACTTAGTTTTGGTGAACCTAACTGTGTAACCAGAGTCACACAGCTAACTTATGCTAAGTAGATTGAACACAAACTTTGCAACCAAAAGTACATTTTTAATTACAAAATTAAAGTCTAGTTCGATATTAACCTGATTCAATTATCTTCAGTTTGCCATTGTTTCCAAAGGCAACGGACTCTAGATCCTTGAACCTGAGTTTTATAAATTTGGATTGATCTCCAGTCATATGTCTGGAGCATCCACTGGTCCAATTTCTTGTGTTCCTACGTAATGAAACACTTAGTTGGATTTTATGAATTTTAGTTTAAAATTATTTTTAAATTTTAATTTAGAGTTTAGTATTAAAATTATTTTAAATTATTTAATTAGTTTTGTGAATATGTTTAAGTTTAAAATTAATTTTTTTTAAAATATTAAGTTTGAAATTAGTTTTGAAAATATTTAATTAAGTTTAAAATTAGTTTTGAAAATATTTAAGTTTAAAATTAGTTTTAAAAATATTTAAGTTTAAAATTAGTTTTGAAAATATTTAATTAAGTTTAAAATTAGTTTTGAAAATATTAATTAAGTTTAAAATTAGTTTTGTTAGATTAATTAATTAAGATTGTTATATTATATTAATTTAGTTTTGAAATTAATTAGGTAAAATTAATTAAGTTGGTTGGGTTGATTGAGAAAATTTATTACCTAATTCATCTTACCCATGTCTAAGTTATCAATCAGTTGATCCTATGGATATTGTGAGATGACTTTTTCGAGTTTATCTTTGTTTATTGTTTGAGGTATCTATATTTGATTAACCTTGAGTTAGATTCAGGTTTAATCGTCAATCAATTAAGTCCACATTTCAAAAATTAGTTTTCATACAGTGACGAGGCATAGATGTCTTCTTAGTTATCGGAGCAACGATCACATTCTAAGACAAAACTAATTTAGGAAATTATGACCTTAACCAATTTCTTGATAAACCTTGGTCTAACTAGTCTAGGATGTGGCGAGATAGCTTCGGCTAGTTTGGTCTGACTAAGCGAATCAAGTCAGGTACTCCTTACCCTTCTTGACCACTTAACTCAAACTTTCCTAACGTACTATCATATCGCCCCACCCTAGTACTAGGTTGACAAGTATTAATTAAATAGTTAGTCCTTATCTAACCTAAGTTTTCTCTTATTGGAAAGTAAAGACTAAGTTAAGCGTGTTATCAAATAATGTGTTTTGGATCCCCCTAGATCGTGACCCTAGCTTGATTGGTCGGATTAAGTAGACCTGATCCTTAGGGACCCAAAATTGGTTCAGTCTGACTGGATTAACCAGTTTAGACTTAGGAACCCACGCTTGGACTCTAGTTCAATTTCATGTTCTATGTGTCAATGATATGAATAATTTATATTTAGCTACATATCCAATGCCCGATCGATTGTATCCAGCCTTCTGTGACCCAAGTATCATATTCAAATACTTTGACCCACAGGTAAATCGCTCAAGCGACCGTCTGAGTTCGCTGACTTAGATCTTCAGTTGGGAATTTTCTTTCTCGAGTTAAACTCGAGTCGAATCCTCAACTGAATTGACCTAAGCCGGTGGCTCAGTGTTGACTTTCTCCTTAAGGAGTACTAACTCTTCTTAGAGCGATTCAACTAAGGAGCGATTCAACTAAGGCGTTGGACTTAGCTAATTTCTTAGTTAAGCTAATAATAATAGAAAATAGTCTTTCATTACTTACAGCAGGGGTCGAACCTTCTAAACCGAATACGGATCCGTGGCTTTCATCACTGTCCGAGTCGCTATCACTCAGATTAGGTTCGTCTGAGCTGGAAGGGCGAGGAAGCTGGTCGTTGTCGGCTCCCCGTCTGACTCTTCGAAAGACGACCCGTCCCAAGTCGCCTTGAGGGCCTTCTTCTTAGTCCTCCGGTCTTTCTTCTGATTTAGGTAGTCGGCTATGAAGTGCCTTTTCCAACCACACCCGTAGCAATTCATCTCGATCTTGTTGATAGATGCCGATTTTATCTTGTTGACGACCTTTTTGATCTCCGATCATTGATGTGCCTTCCGCAAGTATACGAAATGTCGTCAAGTAATAAAAAGATATCGAATCCACAGGGACCGTGAAATTGATCACTAAACTAGCACAATAAGAGTGGAGAGATCACGTAGTTTGAGTTGGTGTGGGGAAGAGAGAGTGTAGTCGAGCTCCTAAACCTCAAATAGAGAAAAATCAACTATGACAAATTTGGGAAAATGATCCTAGGACTTCGAATTTCTCGAGATTATGATAGATTGACTATGGATCCTTCACCATTCCTCAATATTTACACATTTGCAGGGATTCTAACCAAAGTATCTAATTAAACCTCGTTAGGTTTCCTCGGAATAAAATCAATGACATTCTAGCATTACGATTGTCAATTTGAGATGACCCCAGATAGCCTAGTTATAGCTCTCCCGCTGTCACCCAAGTACTCCAGCATACTACAAGTGTCCTACCCTCTGTCACAGGATATCCATTTGAGGACTTCTCCCTAACAATCAATAACTATTAGTTATCCCTCACAAAGATTCATTATAGCCTAAAGATTTCCTCGAAAGGTCCGGTTAAAGGTTCACCTTCTGTCACAAGGCACTCTGGTCATACGATCCTAAGAATCCTTAAAATCGCAACTCACCCTTATCCTCATAGAGTCAATACCATTCATAGACATATTATCAAACAAGCACAAGGCACAAGTCCATAAAGCAATATGTACACATATATCATTGAACATGGTAAACAACAAATCCATATGTACAATCATCCATAACACCTCGATTCCTCCTACATCCTAGAATCTAGAGGACTACTCCATAACGGAGAGATTGCAACTCGAAGAAGATGTGAAACAATACATTTTAGATCCTAAAATCTTAGACGGAGAAAGGAAGTAAAACTTATCATTGAAGGTCTTCTTCTCCGCTTTGCAATCTCCTTATTGACGGTGGACGGAGGCGATGAGTAATCCCCGGACGGATGGATGGATCATCGAGTCTTGCTCCGGAAGGCAGCTTCGGTGGCTCTCAAACACTCCTAGGGTCTCTCCCAAGGTCTCCCCCTTTTCTTAGGGGTCTTAAAGAGGGTATTTATAGCTCCCTCACACGATAGACACGCCTTCGTCACACGGCCGTGCTTGAGAGGCACGACCGTGTGCTGTCACTTCTCTGGAGAGTAGACACGGTCGTGCCTGGGGGGCATGATCGTGGCTAGTCGGCGCTCTAGAAATATGGTACGGGCGTGCCTGTGGGGCACGACCACGGGTAGCCGCGGCTCTGGAAAAATGGCACGGCCGTGCTTGCGGGGCACGACCATGCACTGGCTGGATACTGGAGCGAAGGCACGATCGTGCCTATTTGGCACGCCCCCTGGCAATTGGTCCTCTAGTGGAAGGCATAGCCGTGCTTGATAGGCATGGCCAGGTGTTGGTTCTACATGTGGAGAAGCACGACCGTGCCCTGGGGGGCATGGTCCCTGGAGGAATGAGACACGACCGTGCCTGTGAGGCACGACTTTGTCTCGCCTTGTCTTCAATTACTTCTCCGTCTCGCCTTTTCACTCCATTTCCGTCCTACAAATACATAAACACACGAGCAGACCTTCGAACTAGAAAATGCTAATGCACAGATAAAGGATGCAATGAACGTAAGAAATAGCATGAAGTATAGAAAGATGTGCAATTTAAGCATAAGAAACACATGTATACCCTACGCACATTAGCGCGAAGCTAGTGTCTGCTCTGTAGGCTCCGCGATCCCCTCACCCGATGCAGCAGTCGGCCTGACTGTCTCAGAGCCAGAATCCAGACGGATTATTTCAGCCACCCTCGATTGTGATGACTCAATCGGGCCTGTGAGGACTTCTCCCCTTGGGGCCCTTGGTTCAGGTTGCTTAGTTCCAGCTGGGAGGATCTTCGATTTTTTCAGGTGCTTCCCTTCCTTACTGGTTGAAGGCGAGGGATGCTTCAAAGCAGGGCGGGAAGACGTTCGCCGAGTCGAAGTCTCAGCTAGGATCGTTTTCCCTTCGCCGCTCTCGGGCGCGGCCGCCGTAGAAGTTTCCACTGAGACGGGAGGTGTTAGCATCGCCTCGAAGGACGTTTTGTCCCACTTCAAGTATTTAGGAGTTTCAAAAAGGTTATCACCACGCGAAAGTCTCTACTCAAGTCGACTCTAGTCCGACGTGACACCTTCCGATAACTTTTGCCTCTCTGCGCTATTATCTTGTGCTCGAGTTGATTCCAATCCTCGTTCAAGTCAACTCGAGTATGCGTGGAGACACAGAACCACACAGACTTCCTGTTGCGGTTGACCAGACTTCCAGTCGACTTGAGTTTCACTCAAGTCGATCGACTCCAACATGGAAAAATCTAATTTTTCCGCCCGGAGTCTATGTGTTTGTTCTCTCTAACCTTGCATAAGAAGTTAGACAAATAACATGCAAAATAAGATTTTGGAGAGTCAGTTCCTAGAACTGTCTTTTGGTCTTAACTTCAAGTCTCCAGTGAGACCCTGTGTTAGATCGACGCCTACTGTTCTCCTTGGAAACTCGTCCTGATCCACTTCTCTCAAGAGAATTTACCTTGTGCCAATAAGTCATCCAGAGTTGTTGGACTTTTGCTTGGCTCTGTCCTCAGCCCTCAGGATTTGTGCTGCGACTCGGTCCTCCTGACCAGCCCAGACTTCTGCTACGACTCGATCCTCCAGATCAGCCCAGACTTCTGCTGCGACTCGGTCCTCCTGACCAGCCCAGACTTCTTGCTGCGACTCGGTTCTCCAGACCAGCCCAGACTTCATTTGGTGCTTTGACTCTGCCAAGACTTCCACCTGATCCTTCAGATAAGGGCTTGCTCGTACCTAGTCGCAATTAGAACTTAACCCTTTGCCTAGCCTTAATTAGGACTTTGCTCAACCTGTGCTCCTTGCATACTTGGATTAACAACATTAGTTCAACCACACACTTAATTTGAACCTAGTGTCATTATCAAAACTAAGATTCGATCGTCGGATACTCCCTGTACCAACACTCCTTACCCTCAGACTCTCCCCAAGCTTATTTTAATATCAGTTGCAAATCACTAACTCAGATCCATTTTTGTGGCACCTTGGCACCTCCAAGCAGATCTAAAAGATTTAATACATTTAACAATACGCACACTGAACATCAACATAGGTCATGCAATTTTGGATACTTCTGATACAAATGGAACCACATCTACGACGTATTTACAAGAATTTTCCTCCAAATGAGAAGCGCAATCAAAAGATACTGGACGTTTGGACTGACCGCTGCATGCACTTCCCGATTTACCCTGGTGGCCGATGAAAAACTTTTGTGGGACCGGACCGATCACTCTAGAGATAGTCAATGTGGTTAATTGGAATTTATTATTTTTTTTAAGATTGAGAAACTTGGAAAAGATTGGTGAGACTATAATAAATTAACAGATTTGCCAAAGTAAAAAATTTCAAGCATGTTAGCAAGGAGATCCTCAAAAACTTTACGAAGCGTACTGAAAAAAGGGGGAAGAAAACAGTTGGTACAAAATGTTACAAGATGACCTTAAAAACAGTGGGTAATGCTGAAATAAAAAAAAATTGAGGTGTCTCTAAGTATTGCCGGAGATCTAAAAAAATGAGTCATGAACCAAAATGTTCAACGTCCATTGATGGAACACGGGCTGGAGATATTTCCAATCCTCTTAGAAGACTTCTTGCCGTCTCACTCTCCTGCAGAATCAGAAATCAGTAACGTTGGAAGAGAAAAGCAATCACATTAGAGGAAGAAGAAATTATGACATACTTTAAAATTCGAAAAATGAAAAAAATAATAATAAATGGATAATTTTGGTAGGAAGGATATGACGGAGTTTGATATATATTTTTTAATTTCCTGAACATCTCAAATAATAGAAGTACATACCGGACCAGTATAATCCAATAGCCTTCTGCAATAGTACTCTGCTTCTTCAAATCTTTTCTTAGTTTGATAATACTTAGCAAGGTAAAACATTGCTTCAACCATATTTGGCCCTTGTCTCTCCTCAGCTTCCATCCTATCTAGATCTTTCTTGTAGAAAAATGCAGCCCGTTCAGAATGTCCAAGAGCCTCATGCAACTTAGCAAGCTGATGCAGGGCTATGCCTTCACTGTCATTACAGTTTGCAGCCCTTTTGAAACATTTAATGGCCTCCTCAAGCATCTGAAGTGGTGCACTCTCATATAAATGAGCCATTGCAATCCAAGGTCTAGAGTCATTAGGCTGCAGGCATGATGATTTCCGAAAATAGTAAAGAGCATATAAAGGCATGCTCATCACCTCATAGGTTTGCCCTAAACCATACCACGCTCGGTAATCTCTAGGATTTATTTCAATAGCCCTGCGGTAAGCGTCAGTTGCAGCTGGTGTATTTTTCATCTCAACATACTCATGGCCCATAAGTGTCCAAGCTGAAAGGAATTTTCTGTTGAGTTTAAGTGCCCTTCTGAAGTATATAACTGATTTCTCATGTTGTCCCTTCAAGCTGTAATAATTTGCTATTATGCAGCAAGACTCAGGCCTATATTTTTCTGTCAAAAACACCCTGTGGGCAAGGAAACTCAGAGGAGAAAAAGATTCTTTTGCATAAAGTAAATTTGAATAGATATCCATTGATTCCACACGGTATGGATCTTTACTTAGAAGGTCTTCAAAGATTAGTTCAGCAACATCAAGCTCCCTTAAACAATACATAACTGTTGCAATTTGGGACTGAATATAGTTGCTACACTTGAAAACCCCTAATAAACGTTCATATCTTTTCAAAGCTTCTTCATGCATCTTCAGTTCCTGATATGCACTAGCAAGAAAGAAGTCCTTCATCCAGTGGTTTCTGAGATTTAGATTGTTCAAAGTGTCAGCAGTAGTGCAAAGGGCCTGAAGTTCCAACCAAGCACTCCAATTCCATGGAAAACTGTTAACAGACTCCACCAGCACTGTTATAGCAACATTCTCACAGCCTTTTTCTTTGAGGATGATGCCATACAAGTATAAACCAAATGGATCAGTGCTGCCGGCTCTCCTTAGTGAAGATAGTTCTCTCTCTAAAGAAATCAATTCACTGTTTACAGCATCACTCTTCCCCAAAGATCCCTCAATCTCAAACATCTCCTCCTCCTTACGCTTTTCTCCTGCCTATGGAACAGAAAAGGAAAAAATGATATAAAGGTGAAATTGAAAAAGAATAGCCTTAATAGTTATGACTATAATGGTAAAAGTACCAGTGCATTTTGGCACCAAGGTTGCAATAATGTCTTTCTTTGGTATTACTGTAACTAAAATAGTAATTAATCATACAAAGAAAGGAAAGCATATCATTACATAAAATAAAATAGAGAGAAAACTGGTTTCACAGATTGTCAAGAGAAAGTAGATAAGAGGGAGAGAAAAAAAAGGGCAGGCAGCAGTAAGCAAGAGGCTCATTGCATTGCAAAATCAGCATCAAGGAAGCTTGTTTCAAAACACCGCTCACCTTGAAAATTCTTTTATTGGAACAACACAATTTTCTTCTAACAAGACTTTATATAATTACATAAAGCAAATAGACGCTTTTGATTATGTAGCAACATCTTTGGTAGTATGACAAGTAATACTTATTTGATGAGGTAGTTTAAGGGCCTATTCCAAACAAAGAATTTGGAGGGAAGGTTCCAGTTGTCTTTGGATATTGAGGGGAGGGATATTTTATCTGAGACATTTTCCTTCTTCTGTGTATGTATCATTCATTCCAAATCAAGGGAAAGGTCATCCTCTTATGTATTAATTCACCATCCCTTACTCAGCATCCCCAAGCTCTACTTTAATACACTAAAAGGTAGAATTTAGGCAGCCATGCATTTGACTGAGTGGTGCCAGAATAATGTTCACTGGAAAATTAAGATGTGCTTGAACGAGGTTTATGCCTCTAATATCAATGCGACATATACAATTATTTAAGTAGAATGGATATTTTCTCAATGTTTGATCACCCATGCCATATAGGGTCAACCATTCATCGCAAAAGGGTGAACGGCTTTACCTCACATGTATTAATACTTATACAAAGCAAATGCAAAAATATCTTTGTATTCACTCCAGATATTTAAGCAAAAAAGAAGCCATATTAGGTGTTAAGATTTCCTAGAGCAGCGAGTTCTAGAGTTATTAAATTTCATAGGGTGAATGTTTAGCTCCACATGGAATACTTAGTTGTGAGTGTTACATTAGTCAGTCTTATCTATACCATTGCCATTATTTTCTTACAAATACAATATAATTTTGTATCTATCAACTTACCATAGTGAAAAAGAAGGAAGTGTTTTTTTTTAAAATATATATATATTTCAGGGAAATACTAAAAATTGAGTCGCTGTGCACCAAACTTCACTAAGCATAAGCTTGAGATTTCCAATTGAAAAATGGATTATCTTGTGATTATCCACCTCCAGAATCATACTATTATATGGGTTAGGCCTTTAGAAAACAGTTAAAGGAAACTCATTCAGGATATTGTTAGTAGGAAAATTGGAAGTTGAAATGGATGAGTTTCTGAGTTTTGTGTCATCGTGAAATGCCCTTAGCCTAAAAATAAAGTTCTGTAAGACAATGATATGATTTACCATACTTCACAGCTTGAAGTGTTGAGTTATTATGTATTAAAATGAACAAAAAGTTAATACACCTAAGATGAGAGTGAGAAATTACTATAAATGATAATGATTAATTATCCAATGGCAATTAGGAGAAACTTCAATAGATTGATAAAATTGAGAGGGAAGCTTGTTTTTTTGTGGAACTATCTCCAACAGAAAACAACTAAATAAAAATATAACTAGCCCCAACAGAAAACAACTAGCTCTAATAAATCAAGATCTCTTGAATACAATGATTGATGGCATCTTCTTATGGAGTATCTTATTCCAAAGATAACAATTAGGAATATATCATCCAAATCATTCCAAAAAGGAGAGGATGTCTAGACTCCCCCATTAGATAGACCATATATGTTGATCATTCAAAAAACTCCTTGTAAAAAGTTACATGTTTGCTCCCCAGTAGTATATTTCATACAATCAATCCAATTATCAATTTTCTCCTTAATGACAGTGGATTTGTAGTAACATGTCATACATACAATCCCATTATCAATTTTCTCCTTAATGAAATAGTGGACAACCCTTATATGTTTTGTTCAGTCATGTTGCCATAAGATTATGGGTGTAATACCTAGTTTCTTTTTCAAAATTATGAGCTTACTTGTAATTTCTTAAACTAGAAAGATTTTTTTAATATTTCCTATTAAAACCCCAAACAACACACACACAACAACAACCGCATAGCCTCCACAAGATCTATATGTCGACCCTCTCTATCAACACCTCACCATAATCTCACAATCACAAAACTCAATCAGCGTGCCTCCCTAACATGATCCATCTAATCGCAAGATTCAACTACCTCAACCAATCTCTAGTCAGTGACCTCGTCATAACAAGAAATAACCATCCCTTCCTGTGCTTCTTAAAACCCCCTTCGAGTGGATTCCTCAAGCCTTAATTCTCCCTAAATCTATGCCTCTATCCCTGTTGTATTGTGCCTGAAGGCGCTGGAATTCCATCCTGTTCAATTTCTCCTAGACAAAAAAATTTACAGGGACAGAACTTTTCCAAGCAACCCACATGTTCGATCAAACATGTGCTTGATCGATCAAGCAAGTTCTTGACTGATCGAAGCATACCTTGATCGAAGCATAAGATCGCTGACCTCTTGTGTTGGTCTTCAGGATCCATATAAAGGAATAACTACGCAGCGAAATATTAAATTAGTTACACCTTTCCTTGAGATTGTATGGATGATGGTTTGTAGCCGAAAACCTCTTGATCTTCTGTTGTATTCCTCTCCTCTTCTTGGACGTCGTGTGGGCGACGATCTACCAAGAGAATAACCACCCACCTTGCTTTCCTT
>JBBMKF010000046.1:3001716-3019371 GCA_037834155.1 Curcuma caesia | reverse complement strand
TCATCAGCGACGGCGGCGTTGCCCTGGTTCTTTCCCCCCTTCTTACTCTTCTTCGAGCCCGCGGCGGGGCGGCCTTCTACCACTGCTCCATGACTCGCTGTCAGTGACTGCTCCGGTGCCTCCGGCAAGGAGTACTCGTCGTCGTCGATGGTAAAGTTCTTCTTCCGACCCATCCCTCGTCAATGGAATTCTTCCAATTCATACACGGCGAACAAAGAGATCGAGCTAGAGTTTCGAGAGCGAGATCGGCTTCGGTTGAGGAACCCTAACGCTCGAGGAGTATTCAGTTTATAAGACAACAGGCGTAGTTTTTATCGATCCCCGTAGTTGATATACGTTTTTTCAAAAACAACCCTCTCTAAGTCTTTGTTTAGTGTTTACTCCACCAGAAGGAAAGGGAAAGAAAAGGAAAGAAAAAAAAAACTTGGGATAAAAATTTAAAGAGCACTCTTTTTTTTCGAATGTTCTATGTTATTTCTTATCAAAAAGAATGATCAACCCTTATAAAATAATATAACTATCTTTCTATTCTTATTATTATTTTATCTATCTCTTTCATCTAAATTCTAAATTGATAGGGTGTATTATAACAATTATGAACTATAGTTGTTACATAGTTATAGTAATTACGAAATTATAATTGCTACAATAATATTTTTTTTTAAGATGAATCATTTGAAACTCTAAAAAGACTTTAAATGGTATTTTTAAATTTGAAATCGGACTTTATGAATTCCACCTATTAATCAATTATGGATCTCTGAATGAGTTTCGATTTGATATATTATGCATCATGTGGTTTAATCCGAGTAAAAAATTATGATCTCTCAAAGTTTAGAATGTAACATTCATGTGAATATTAAACTTTAGATTTTGAAAGACCATAACTTTTGACTCGGGTTGAATCACAATATATCAAATCGAAATTCGTCGAAAGATCTATAACTAGTTATAAGATGGAACTCATAACAACTCAATTTCCGACTAAAAAATATCATTTAAATCTTTTTCAAAAGTCTCGAACAATTTTAGTTTAAAAAAATTTAATATATAACCGTTATGAAATCATAACTGTTACAACTATATAGTAGCTATAGTTCCTGTTATAACACCCTCAATTTAGATTGAAGACAAGATAATAATGAGTACAATATTAGCAGATAGTTGTATTATTTTACAAAGGGGTAGAGCATCATTTTGATGAAAAAAATTAATATAAAATGTCCCTTCGACGATTCGGTAAAGAATTGAATAATAAGATATTAAAGAGGAAAAGATGATCTCGAGGGCAACTATCAAACTTAAAATGAGGAAGATGACAACAACGAAGAGAAAGAGCATAGAACAAAAGATGTAGCATGTTTACTTGGATGGAAAATAAAAGAGGAGTATAGTTCTTATTATTTATGATTTATTTATCGTAGAGGAGGGAAAAGAATCCTCGTAGAAAAAAAATGATAAATCTCAATTAGCCTCATTGACTATCCCTGAGGGTGATCAGCCCGGCCTCACGGAAGTTTTCCACTGGCCACCAGGGTAAATCAGAAAGTGCGCCCAGCATCCTTTGATTGCGCTCCCCATTTGAAGAAAAATTCCTGCAAATACACCGTAACTGAGGATCGAACCGCGGATGTCTGAATGACAATCTAGATGTCCTACCGGGGCACCATGCCCTAGGGACAATCCTCGTAGAAAAAGACTCACCGTAAGGAAGAGAAAGAAGGAAAGGGAACTCCTATTGGCTTATCAATTCACCCAAGAACTTTGCCAAAACTTAAAACTTATTTTTTGATCAAATATCCTCTTGTTATTTCACCATCAACTATTAATAATACTTATTTACAGGAATTATGCCAAGATAAAATGTTGAATTTGAATTCCACACTTGTCATTGTACATAGATCATAATCCTGTTAGTTAAATCCATAAGGACAGCCTAAATCAAATGAAACCTCAATCTCTTGCAAACACTATAATGGAAACTGAATTTATCAAAATTTTGAGCCTATTACATGCTCATTCATATCCAGGAACATCCCAAAACATGCCGAAAATGATACATTCAAGAGAGGTAGAGTTTAAGGGTATAAAAACTTCAGCTGCCACTGAAAGAGATTGCTGGCCACAGTTCTCAAACCTCAAATGCTGACTTAACCAGAGATTGCTGTGGTAGATGATCTTGTTATAGAATTGTTGTTTATTGAGATGATTCAGGTTCGACGCGCAGGATTTGGGCACAAGGTGGCATTCTTGTTCTTGGAGAGGCTTTTTCACACGACATACGCAAAGTTGAGACATGTAGGACTGTGAGATACAGTCCTGTAGTGCATCTTCAACCGAAAGAAACACATAATCAGATACACTGAATTGTATTTTGTAATTTAATATCAAATGCTAACAACTAACCTATATTAGCTGATGATCTTGTAACAATTGTAGGGAGGGAATTTACTCCTTCCTCTGTGTCAAGAAAGCAAAGCCTGAGCTCTGTCGGATCAACGATGGAGGATCAACATCAATTATCTCTATCCCTGTCATTGACTTACACAGTTCGTCAACCGTGAAGGGGATCCTGCATTAAGAATGTCATCTTGTTCTTTGAATTGTGCTATGCACACACACATACGGAAAGAAAGGGAACAGCCGTGGCTTCAATTTGCTAGGAAAAGAATTACCTAGAGTCATCATCCAACAAGAAGGTATTGCTGAAACTTTTTGAATCCTCATTCATGACAGCTCTCATACTTAGAATAGCCTGTAAAACAAGAGAAGCCAAGATTCACATGTTTTTCCTAATGACGATTGTAACTCGCGTATATTGATGTAAAATCAGATGTTAGAGATAGTAAAGAAGAAAGTCTTGGAGAAAAAACACTTAGAACCCAACAGACCTCTGAAGAAACACTGTGAGTGCCATATTTGTCATCCCAATACATCGTGCTGATTCTATGTAGCTGCTGTATGCTGAGAGCCTGAAAATCCAACAAGAGAATAGTCGATATGCAACTAAATTTAAATGAATGAAACTGATGCTATGGGCCAGGGATACTCCTAACTGGACATAGGTCTCGAGTTAACTCCTCCATTGTCTTTTTTGGCTTCTGATGTAAAATCTGTTTCAGATTTTTGTAAGATAGTCTCGCCGAAAAAATGGTAAGTGCAGCATTGAGTAAACATGTTCGATGTGCTATTAAATAAACCAACACACACACACACACACACGTGTGGGAAAAAAAGGATATACCAGGAATCCAACAGTTTGCCTGACATGCTTCAACTCATCCCAGGCTGAGCCTGCATACTGCAAGTAAATGAATATTTTAGCTCAAGTCATCTGGAAGATTGCCTTGGTGTAAGAAGTCGCGACCTTTTCAGTTGCCTCATAGCACCATTGTTCTAGTTCAGCCAATCCAGCTTTGACATATTCCCCATTGCTAAAGGAACAGCATTCGCGCCGCAGAAGAAGGCTAGAAATAAGTAAAAATTCTGTGACTTTTTATAGTCATGTCAGAAGAATTAGGACAGAGGCAACAAATTCACAAGGCAATTTAGTATGTACCTATTAAATAGTTGAACATTAATAAATGAAAATATCTGCATGAAGACCTTACGGACAAGGAAGGGAGGGACCTAAAAAGAGGCAAACTTAGGGTATGGAACTTAGATTTATCACAAAAGAGACTTCTACATGTCAAACAATAAGGCCATATATACATAATTCTTTTTCAGCGTTTGCAGGCAGTTAGTTAAGCTTTTAACAATGCCCTGCCAGTGTGAAATCAAAACTTTCAGGGCCATGGCATTTGCTTGGGAACGAGTTACTTTGACTAAGCTTGAACGGGATGTTCTTGGAGCCTGCACATACAAATATATTACATCATGTTCATATTTCTAACAATTGTAGGTTCTATACGATCATGCTCATGTGAAATATAAAGTGCTTAATGTCTAACGGTACCTGGATACACAAACGAAGAATTGGCCCTATCTCTTTCTTTAAATTGTCTCTTATCATTCCATAAATTTTCTCAACAAATGCAATAAGTTGTTGCTTGAAAAGCAAAGCTGGATATTTAACTTCAACTATTTGGAAGTCACTTGATGAACCGACCACTCGGTCATTGAAAAAAGGAAGCACAGGACTCCTGGGAGAATTCCCAATCCCCTTGAAACAGTGGAGAATGGAAATGGATAAGCTATATATGGTGAAGTAAGATTTTAAAAAAAAAGTTATGGTGACATCACTTCAGAAACACAAAGGATCATAGTTTACTTGAGACACTCTCCCAAATAAAGAAGCTGAAGTTCTTCGTCTTTGTGGAGTCATTGGGGTGTAACCATCTGCTCCACTTGCTTTCATTGTTTGTCGGAAGAGCAGCAGTAATGTAGACGTGTTGGATAACCAATAGGACAATACGTCAGCATTATCCTGAGTCTTCAGTGAAATTTAGTTAATAAGTAACAAGTAAAAAATGGTAAGCAATATGTCTGATGCCTACCGATACAAATTAGTGATGCATTCCATCTCGATACACTATCTATTATGATATGGTAATAGATGTTTCTTAAAGCTATGTTGTGCTTAAATTGTGACTAAGTAGGCAAAAGGAACTCATTAGGAAAGAGCAATAGAGATGAGCAACACAAAGGTTTTATGTGTTGCATCAAACGGCCCAGTTAGAGAAGGGGTAAATAAACAACGCACCTAAATTCGTCAAATTCCACGCACAAATACAAACAAGGCGATAGTAGTATGGGTTCATTTGTATGATCTAGAGTATTCAATAAGTGGTGGAAATATATAAAATAAAATAAAACAACAATATATTCTAAATGGGTTGGAGATTTAGCTCCTACTCCACAACCTATCACACATTTGGTGTGTGGCGGAAATAAAAAAGAATTAAAACATCAAACATGCTAGCAATATATTTTATGTGGTTTAGAGGTCAGACTCCTACTCTATGGTATGGCCTATGACACATTTGATACGTCAGCCTCATAAATTCCACATCACGGCCACATCATAAGAAAGAATGAAGTAAGCATAAACAAATCGAGGTTTGCAACCTCCAAGCATAACAACTACCCCAATGGGATCCCCACAAGCTTTAATAAGCTGAACTTACACAAGATTTTCACTCAAAACACAATTAATCTCACATCTTTCTAAAGATAAAAATAAGAATCTAGGGTAAAAGAATAAATACCAAGAGCTTCACATTCTTTGGGTCTTCAATACCTCCTCAATCTAGGATCCTTAGCCTTGAGTCGTTTGAGCAACACCTTGATCCAAACCTCCAGCTCTTGAGTCCATCAAGCTCCTCCAAAGCTCCACTTGATCCACACCTACAACCCTCAAGTCCACCAAGGACCTCCTAAACTCTAAGTCCACTAAGCTCTTTCCGAGCTCCCTTTAATCTACGTCTTCAGCCCTCGAGTCCATCGAACTCCATTAGATCATGGTTCTAGCCCTTGATTCTAAAATCTTGCCAAGATTGTCATGTAAAATCTCCAAATTGAATTGGCATGGCTATCCTATACACTTGACGTAGCAATATCATAAACACACATACTTAAGCTATATTGCTAACACTTGATTTAGCTACACACTTTGTTTATTTGCCATCTTATGTGCTATATTTTGAAGTGATTATTATTCCTTGCATTCTGCAAATAGAAATTTCAATCAGTTTAAGCCGTTGTTGCATTTGTAGCTTTTAAGGTCAAGCTGCAAATAGGTTTGCAATCTGCAAGCCAATTGCAAGAAAAACACCTGCAAATAGGCAATATTCTGCAAATTCTATATGCAACTATGCATTTACACGCAATCAAATAGCCCCAAGTTAAAAATGTAACATGCAGCAAATGCAACAAACAAGGTTTTACCTCAATAACCCAGCCAATTGCTTGGATAATACGGTCAAAAATATTTGTTGTTTCAACTTCAAAAGATCTCCAGTGAAGGAGACATTTGTATGTGATACAAGCAGCTACAGCTCGCCCTTTAGAGAATCCTAAATCTTGACAAATACATTCAATAAGCAAGTCCTGGTATCCCTGAGGGAAGATAAACGGGAACTGTTATTTCCTGATGAAGGAAAAGGATATTAATATTATTTAAATATAAATTTGTTAAGACTATAAACTATGAATTATTAGATAGGCAATTCATTGAAAACCTTACTTGTTGTTTCTCATTCAGTGACTTCTGTTGTAAATCCTCTGTTTCAGGGTCCTGGGGTTGACAAACTCAAACCCTTTAGTTTCTCTAGTGCGCACCAAACAAAACCAGCTATTGTCAATTCCTTTATTTCTATAATAGTAAAATTATATTTGGAAACAACGGAAATTTAGTTGCAATAGAAGCTTTTTTTTAGCTTGTTCAAAAAATTCTTTAAGAACAAAGAAACAATAAAGTTGTGGAATAATTGGACCTGGCATGCTAGACTAAGTATAAATGTTTGGGTTTCCAATGAGCCACTGCTACATCTATTTCTTTATAAATTGATGATCTTTTAAGTTTTAACAATCTCTTTGAAGGAATGGTTAGTCCAAGATACAAAACAACATAGCTTTATTTTAGAGAAACACTATCATTATGAGAATGTACACACAACAGAAAAATTACATCAATCCATTAAGGTATGGTTGCTAATATTTGACAAAAAAAGAATTCTAATTTTCATATGATCAATCCTTCTAATTCAGTTCATCTAATGCCCTTTTCTAAAGCTAGAGGAAGTGCATCTAAGATACATCAAATAGTGGGTATGAGAGGGTAGTATGAGAGTAGTGGGTATGAGAGGATAGTATGAGAGGACAAAAGTGGGATCTTCAAGCAAATGATTGATTTTCCCATTTCAATGTAGCTTATGTAAAGGGCTTTCTTTGACACAATATTCCTGCTATGGAACTCACAAAGGAGTGAACAATGCCAATTTTTTAAAGATAAATGATACACACTGATTAATGTATTGATTTCCTCAATATCAAACAAGATGAGACAGAACTAGTTGTGGTATGTAGATGTGGTGCATGGATGTGGTATGTAAAATAAGGGCGAGTCTATTTGGTTGAATATTTTATTTTCTATCTACTTTTCACACAAAAAAAGAGAGAATAAACTCATTTACCAGCACTGTTCTCTGGTGTTCTTGTAGCAAAAAGTTAAACAAATAGGCAGCAAGAACCTGGGAGATGCATTCCCATACCTATTCTGATAAAGATACATACCAGGACAATGGTTGCTTCTGAATGTGTAGTTAATAATCGGCTAGTTGGTGAAGTTGCAACTGCTTGTTGACGAAGAACTTGGTTCTCTAATTCCACATTCGATACTTTCTCTTCAAGTCTATTTAGATTGGTAATTAAAAGTTACTGCCCCTCATAGTGAAATAACAAGAAGACTTGAGTGATAGAAATAACTAATAACTTATAATATCAACATCATAATCATCATTAAGCTGTATTTGCCCCAATTATTTAGGGTTGGTATAAGAATGTAAAAGTTTGAGATCACCACAAGAATATAGAAGGCATGAATCTTATCTTTAAGTTTCATGTTCGTAGATTTAGATAAATACTGATGTTGGCTGTATAGGCTCAATGGAGTTCTCAATCTTCAACATCCAGGTTTAGGATCGGTGTTGATGTTTTCTAATAACTAATAACTTATATTACTCTTCATATTTTAGATTCACCTAGTGTTATAGAACCTAAGCTTTTCTATATGTCTTTGTCACTTATCTAGGTTAACAAACACATAGATTAGACATAGCACCTCCAAATAGTTTCTTGAAGTTGATCAACTTTCATCTCAAAATCCTGAACTTTCTTAACAAGTTGATTATATTCTGCTTGTATTTCGCTCTTTTCTTTATTGGCTGCGTCAGTTAACTGCTTTTCCGCTACCAAGGAAACCTGTCATGATAGCAAAGAGAGGAGAAGAAATAAGGTCATAGAATATTTCAGATTGTTGGATTAAGTAACCAATTTAGCAGGTTTACAACAAAACAAACATTTCTGCTATATTTATCCTGAGCTTATGACTTGAAATGCTTAACCCAACCAAGAAAACGTTTAACTACTAGTCAACATGTACAGGCAATTATTAGTAGTTGGTAAGTTGCAAATTATTTCACTCTCTTAGATATAGAATGGTATAGAAAATATATCCACAACAGTATCAGTAAAAAGTGGTCAAAATAAAGCCGGAAATAGGCAATCCTACCTTCAAAAGCTCAATTTCAGATGTCAATGAATCAAAATTTTGTCTGTCCTCAACAAAGACATGTGTTTCGTTGATAACTGCAGGCTCTTCAGTAGCTTTTTGTGCAGCCTTACATTCCTTGATGGCCATCAACTTTGCTTCTTCTACTTGTAGTTGCATCGCATGCAGCATATCTTTAAGTGTAACAATTTCTGCATCCTTTTTCTCTTCAAGTTCAACCTTGCATAATGCAGTAAACATATATCATATATATACCAAAAAACACACAACAATGTAATTCATCCAAAGCATACCAAAATTATCATGTCCATGTTCAAATTATTATGTCCATAATCCATATTTGACAATATATACATTAGCATCCTCTTTTCACAAAAAAAAAAACTCAATTGATGGAACTATGGAAGTAGAAGTTACCCTCACTCGTTTCTCCAATTGCAAACGCCAACTTAACTCCTCCACCTGCTTCTCAAGTTTGTTCTTTGCCTCTTTCAAAGCCCCTGTTTCTCTTGCAGCCTGTACAAATTCAAAAATGACCAACCTGCAAAAAGATTCAGAGATGGAGCAAATTGAAACAAACCATTTTCAAAGTTCTGATCACTCTCCTGGCAAGCCTTTTCCGCCAAGCACATTGAAAAGCAAGTGCTGCCTTCTGCAAATTCTTGTAATATGAGCGTCCACTGTAACAACGCCACTGAGCCTACAAACAACAAAATTATTCAAAATAAGATCTCTAGATGCATGAAACAGTGCCTACACAACAATCATTTGTTAGCTGAGTACAGATGTAGTTATTACAACAAACTAAAATACAATAATGCCCTCTAGTTAAATAAACAGCTTTCCGTATTGGAATATAACTTACCTGTATACAAATTGCAGCTTTAGTAATTTTGCGGAATGTAAATGCATTATACGCAATCATTGCTCTTATGCCTGCCTGCAATGTAACCGCTGAAGACCGGAGTCTGCCATAGGATTTTCTTGCAAAGTAACAGTGTAATTGTTTCTGAATTTTTACTGCTGCTGCCACTCTTCTCATATGCTCAAACAACTTAGCAGCCAACCTTCCTGCTCCAGTAAAAGAGAACATTCACCAATAACATGAAAAGTAGTAAATATCTGCATAGACCAAGCCAAGGATCCAAACAGAAAATTTTCCAAAGACTAGAAAATATACAACCTAAGGCTAATATATCATACGATTCCAGTAGTAGCTTAATTGATGGTATGAATTGGCTTAAACCCTTATTGCTTAGCTCCCGTGAAGTGGCAACAACAGCTGCCTTCACCAAGGGGGTGTCATCCCAACCCCTCATGCAAGCAAAGGGAATTGTGACTGCAGTCTCACTGCCTATCCAATTGACAGCAACCACGCCACCTCCCTACTTCCTTTTCCCTCTTGATCCACATCTTCACTACCTCTCCATCCAATTCAAAGGCACTGGCCCACTGCCATCGTTCTTCACCACTCACTCACCTACTTTGCCGCACCTTCAATCATAACCCATCAGGATCACTCCATCAAGCAAAGGTGGGGGGAGGGTGTAAAGTGAGACTAACATTCACATAGGGCAAAGGTAGTCCAGTCCTCTCTTGATCTTGGCTATCTTTATGTAAATGAAAAAAAGGGTTCCTTACTCTTATAAACATAACTCCCCTTCAATGGTGGCATTTAATAATTTATGGGGAAATTGGTTGCTGAAAACATATGGCTAAACTTTTGAATGTAAAAGTGAAATTTCAAGATATTCTTGCTATGTTCTATTCTAAATAAATGTTATCTATAAATGAACAACAAAGTTAAAGGCCTTCCCTTGATATTGGAAGATGTTGTGGTGTTTAGTAAGATTATGAGCTACTACCAGTCTACCACTAAATGGGCCAACTTCCTAATTTTGTTATTGAAAGCATCCTTCCATTACCAACTGAAACTGGTCTCGAGATATTACTTCTTAATTTGGCACTACTTTTCCAAAATTAAGGATCGATCCTAAGCAGTATATAATAAACCTACAATCCCAGGTATCATTAAAAGAAACAGTTTTGCAAGAAATAACAAAGGGGGCTGAATTCTATATATCTGATGTTTTTTTGGTAAGGCTCATAGCAATCAACTAAGTATCATTGATCACATGAAAAATTAATTTACCAAATAGCAGCATACTTGGAATGAGGAGTACATGCCAATACTAGTAGGACATTTGTTCTAGATTATCAAATGGGTCATGACATAACTAACAGAGAGGGAGAATCATGAACTATACTCAAGTTAAATAAAAGTTGGAATTGCACCTCTCCAGAGTGATTGCAGAAAAATAGATCTATGTCTTAGTGCAACGAATGCTCTACGGGTGATGTATGTACGAATTTTCCTCTGAATAGTTGTGGCAGCTCCTCCTAGTATCGCTGCTCTTCGAGCATCCAGTTGAGCCATCAGACCAGCTCTTAGAAACAACTTAGTCTTGCCTAGCTGCCAAGGCAAATTAGATGCAACCTTAACAGAAGAATACTAGAAGTAGAAGGTAGTTTAATTACATTAATGGTTCTTTTTTTAGTATACTAGCAAGATAGGTATATAGATTCAAGATGAACACAAATATATAAATTAGCAAAACACATGCTTCAAAGCAACTCTAAGCTTTCATCTGCACTCTAAAGCAGTGACAGGACATCAACAAATTTGGAACAAACTGTAATGTACATTTGTTTGTTTTTAGTAATTTTTCCATTTTGGCAAAAAAAAAAAAAGGAACAAACCAGGATTAAATAGTATTGTTATCTCATTTGTTCGTCTAGGTTGACTCTTACTAAATAATTGGGATTAGCACAGCTTGATGATGATGATGAACTAGAATTTTTACTGGTTCATCTATTCTAATATAACAAACTAAGTCTGATTAATGCAAGTGCCCTGGCTTGAGCAGTAGACTAATTGCATTACTTTCTAGTGTTTACTAAGTCCATATCTTACTAAAATTTACTACATACTCAGTGTATATAAATTTTGTCTTCTCTAAACACACTAGGAGTTTCTGTATTCCTCTTCAAATAAGCTCATATATGATATCTGTTCGCATCCATTTGAGTGCCCACTTGGAGTAAAAAAAAATATTTAAATATATTTATAATATTTATGTCTAAATTATTGCATTTGAACTTACCCAAATAGCTATAGGGATAAATTCCACTTGATATTCAATTTCTAGAATATAATGGATCTCAAACTATTAGATTTCCTTGCATATGCAATCATGTATTCATGTACAATAAAACATGTTATTTAATTAAATTTAAGAAGACAAATCACTTTTTTGCAAGACTTCCTTTACAGTTTGCTTATCCTAGTAACATCATTAATAACTGATATTAGTAAACAGTTAATGAGTAATTGCATGTTTTTTATATAATCTAATTCATTCAACATATCTCATCAATACTCTTCTTCACTTTTTTATATCTGAATCTTTGGTGATCAAACATGAACCATATCTTTATCAATATAAACAACATGTTTATGGTACTTGACTTTCTTTTGTTTTCCTTGAATTTACTGAATCTCTTCTTCCACTCTCACCTTCCTATTACTCTCAATTTTCTTCTTCCTCCCTCACTCGTCCTATGTTTTTATCTTCTTCTCGCCCTCTTCAGCACATTCATGCCTTTTCCCATGGGTGATCAATAAAAAAATCCTTGCCTCTACAATTTGGCAAGGAGGTCAACTTGGGAGAAGGATGAAGACAAGGATGTCAGGGAGGGTGGAAAAATAGGGAGTGATTTGAGAGGAGGGTGACTGTTGTGATAGTCCATATAAAACTCAACAAAGGATTCAAGAATGGGAAGGAGGATTAGGGAGTGAGGAATGAGTGTGATAGAGACAGGATAAGAATAAAGGAAGGCAGCCAGCACAAGGAATAAGATTTTGAGGAGAGGGAGAGTAAGAAAAAGATTAGGTAGAGGGGGAGGGGTGCGGAAGAAAATACATAAATACTTCAAACC
Source organism: Curcuma caesia (assembly GCA_037834155.1). Lineage (NCBI taxonomy): Eukaryota > Viridiplantae > Streptophyta > Magnoliopsida > Zingiberales > Zingiberaceae > Curcuma > Curcuma caesia. The sequence continues at coordinate 3,007,139 of JBBMKF010000046.1, read as the reverse complement.
AAACACAAGCTCAAGGAAGGCTTTCATGGAAGAATGTAGGAGGATTAGTGAGAAAGAGAACCAGAGAACAAAGAGAAACAAGAGGGAAGCTTGAGGAGAGGAGAGAAAGGAGGAGATTGAGTAAAGAGGGAGAGATAAAAATCAATGTAAAACTTATATTTTGATTTAAATCGAGATTTTGTTCAGCTTTGTCACCCTCGTTTGATTTAATTTGCTGAAGTGCAAAAATTAAACAGTTACAGAAGCTCCTCTATGTAATTTGCCTATAGTTTTTAGGATTCAAATATCTATTCAGAAACAAGAGATAATGTATTTCAGTGACGTAGGACTTACTTGGTAATCTTTCGCTCCAATTTTATCTAGAATCTTTCTACATGCAATCTTCTCATCATATCTATTATGAGAGCCAGAAGAGTTGCATCGAGCAGCTCAATATATCAGCAATATTAAACAATTAAAAACACACCAATAAAATTGTCTGGAAGCTAAAAGCAGACTTACTGTCCTTCTAAAGCATTTGGCTCAAGAAGAGCAAACCGGAGGAGAAATTCATAAAATGTTCTTCGAGTTGGATATCCAGCACAGCTTATCTTTATGGCTTCAAGAACACCCTATAGTAATGTCCAACGAGCATAATGAATATACAAAATGATGCCAAACTCAGATAAAATTCAAAGTGGTCTAGAATGGTTTTCATAAATTTGGGAGCTTACACCGCAACGTAGTTGGCTGGTGACATTAATGTTCTCAAAGATAGACGGTTTCAGGACATTGTTTGGCTTTATGCATCTAATGTAATGAGGTTGTGTGCAACTCAAGGTATCCATTAGATCTTGAAGTTGTAGCTGAAATTTATTTTTGTAAAAGGAAGTTAGCACAATGCAATCATGAAATCTTACATCTATTCACAATAGATGAAAGAAACTAAGAAGTATTACTTTAAAGCGAGATGCAATCGAAGAGAATTTGGATGCCTTTGATGAGACTTCAGGAAGAGATGGAAATAAATTGGCAACAAAGGGACATTTAGAAGCATGGAGTAAATCCTGATGCTCTGCTACTACATAGTCTTTGTTTTTGTCCAAGAAATGATTGGCTTGATATATTACCTGCAGATGTAATAAAAGAAAATTCAACAAGCTACCATCAGAAAGCTGTAAAGTAGGAATTTTGACAAAGTTTGTACGAACCTCGCCTGCATAATGGTAAATGATAAAGTCAGTGCTAGAAAGCTTAGGTTTAGCAAACCTCTTGTTATTTCTAAAAGTCTGATACAACTTCTGAGCAAATGTTCCATGTGTTGACTTCGGGAACATACTGTTTAATACATGTAAAAGAAATCAAATATTGTTAAGCAGACTGATATAATGAGAGCAATAAAGGCCATATAATGAAATGCAAAGTGATCAGCATCAAGTTGATTCTTTGTAGTAATCTCATTGTATAAGCAAATAGCATAAGCTATGAGAAACAATGCAAGAGAAGCGCTTCTTACCAAGCTTCGTCTAGGAGAGCAATGATGCCACCAGGTTTCTAGAGTAAAAGGAAAATGTCATGGCACTAACATTAGACATTGAATATCCAAGGGGAAACCCATCAAAGAAATAAGGTAAATCAACATCTTGCATGTTTTCTTTTATTATAATTCATGAGACCATGTCAAGCAAGAAAAGATTACCAAATAAGAAAACAATGAAAATGCAGGTTTCAACTGTGCCATCAATAGCCCATATGAATGAACGCAGGCAGACAATTGGTTAAGTCAGTAAATACCCATCTTTCTTCTAGGGTGGTAAATATATAAGTAGGAATGAAAGTCTGGAATGTTAAAGCAATACTATTGACTATAGAAAATATTGTCATTTGATACAAAGTTCCCTTAGTCAGTGTAAATTTATTAACTTAACATAAGGAGCTTACTGTTATTGTTGAAGAGAGTCCACAATTGTATGGTTGAATAATTAATAAAAGCTCTCTTTGATTTTGCAAGATTATTGATTGAGGTAAATGCCCTAATTGTAAAATCGCTGACCATAATCTTATACCTAGTCTCTCTTCCATTTCCTATGTTTGTCGCCCATTAAAGGATCAAGGTTCTCTACACACTTTCTTATTATTTTTTAAAAAAATTATCAGTGCTCTAAAATTCAGTTGCACGTTTTATCTATTGATACTCTTACACAAATCCTCATATGCTGAGCAACCTCTTATCCAATTTAGACTATCCCAATTTATGGACAAATGGACGAAAGCAATTTCATGATTTCTGAGATGGCACAGACCTAAACTTATAAGATTTTTTTTTTCAATACTGTGAAACAAAGCTAACAATAAAAAAATAAAGGGTTAATTGAAAAAGTACGTAACCATATCCAAGTCTATTAGTAATTACTGCAAAGTATCAAATATAACAACCATTTTGAGACCTCAGTGCACATCTCTCAATCTATATCATTCTCGTGAGGACAATGTGAAAATTGTTTGAGTGGAGTAGGAATAAATGAGAAAATATAATGAGATCATAAGAACATAAGCATAATTTCTTCCAGAACAAATATGAACACAATAAGGAAGATCAATCTTATGCATTTTATGAGATAAAATCACTCAACAGAGCCATGATTAAACCAAAATCAATCAATTTCCTTTATACATTTCCCCCTGAAACAATTTAACCATTAGTATACCTTCTCAATTAAGTCAAGCACATCTTGGTTATCAACAAACTCTATGTAGCTCCAATCAATTCCCTCCTTGGTATACTCCTCTTGCTCCATTCTGAAGACATGCTGTACCATATATTATATATCATGTATGAATAGCTTTTAACTAAAGAATCCGAGGATGATGCAAGATCTTCAGGCAAACCTGATTAAAATGTTGCTGCAATTTTTCATTGGTATAATTGATGCAGAATTGTTCAAAACTGTAAGTGAAATATAATAATAACCACCTATCAAGCCTCATCATCAGTATGCAATCAAGCTTTACATAATTTGACTGATGAATTAAATTACCTATTAGACGTGAAACTTTCAAAACCATAAATATCAAGAATGCCAATGAAATGCTTTGCACTCCTGTCCTGACCGATTGATGCATTAATTTTATCGACCAACCTGTTGAAAAGAATATATATACTGAGCTCAAAGATTGCTCATTTATGTATGCAAAGAAGGCCCTCAACTGAGAAGCTTGCCCACATATGTTTGTAGAAGTACATAATAAACAAACTGCAATAACATATATTACCAATCAAATAAACGGGAATAGATTATTTTTGCTAAACCATCTCTGCTAACAATTGCAGAACCAGGGTCAAGACTTCGTGTAATAACTTCTTCAGGGGTTACCATGACACGCTTAATTAGTGCATTCTCAAGAAGATGAGCATCACACCTTGCATAAACAATACAAATATCCATTATTCTGTTGGTTAAAAATGTTTTGACTTTTGAGTATTACATAAGCAGAAAGTTTAACCATACATAAGAAGTTCAGCTGCCATGCTTAGGTGAAAGTTTGACTTATAATTCTTAATAACTGCTGAATCTATTTCTGCTCCCTTTGCAAAATCAATGTTCCCAAGATGAAGAATAGCAGCCACAACCCTGAAGATTGCCTCCTGAAGAAACATTCAGACAAAATAACTCTTCCCACAAGAAATTATGATATTAATATCACTAAGAAAACGAAGAAAGAAAAAGTTATATTGTTGTTTTCTAAACAGAAATAGTCATAATAAAAAAGGAGCATAAAACAACTAACAAAATAATGGCACCTGTTCCTCCACACTTATGCCGATTATATCCATGGCCCTTCTAGTTGCTAGGTAACCTTCAGCATCATCCACGCCATCCACTTGAAAACAACTGGATTGGTTTAAATAATTGAATGTCTTAGGACTCTCCAACTTATATTTCTCAATATCCTGCTATGCAATACAAGTAGATGTGGTTTATCCAGTCTGATTATCAATCAACAAAGCAATAACAAGGTTAATGCTAGCATGGAAGGAAGAGTCAAGAATCAGACTACAAGCACCTTATGAGGAGCAGCACATAGAAGGTAAAAGCAATGGTAATTTCTCTCAGGATCATTGATTTGGCATACACGAGATTTTTCAAGCAAGTAGGTTCTAATAGCAGCTCCAGAGATCCTCCCATTTTCATCAAATTGAATCTCAACAAATTTACCAAATCGACTAGATTGTGGCGTCGTGAACAGGAATTACATATGTAACAGTTAGGTTTAGCACAGCTTTCCAGGGATTAAAATAACAACAAAGAAACATTTACCTTGAGTTGTTGTTTCGAACTGTTTTGGCATTCCCAAATGCTTCAAGAACTGGATTAGACTAGTAAATACATAACAGATTAATGCAAACTGAATGCTAAGATTTATTTTTATTTAAGGAGACATGTTAAGCTAATTATTCAAGTGTTAAATAATTCAATGTGAGAACTGGTTCAAGCTTGTCTTACTTCCAGAACTTGTTGTTCAACCGTCCGTCCTTCAATTCCAGATCGTCTACCTAAGTATGCCAGATATTGCATAAGCATCTTTGTTGTTTCAGTTTTACCCGCACCACTTTCTCCACTGACCAATATGGAGTTGTTTCTTCCTTCATTAATCATTGCCCTGTTTCCTTATGATACACCTCATGCTAAGGGAGAAAATCTAGCAACTTGTACCATAATTTACAAGTATTAAGTTCACCTGAATGCAACATCAGCAATTGCAAAAACATGTGGGCTTAGCTCCCCAAGTGCTGCTCCTTTATATTGTTCCATCATATGCATATCTTCAAGATGTGGCAACCTTTGGAAGGGGTTTACTGCAATCAGGATATTACCAGTGTATGTCTGGGAATTTCAGAAGATTTACAAAGAATTCCTGTGATAATTTTTTAAGTCAATAGCATTGACAACTGTAATACATATGAGACATTTCTTACATATATTTCATTAAGCTCATAGCGTGTGGCAAGGTTTTGCAAGACACCAGGTTCATGCAAATATGATAACTTTATCATGTCATCTACTCCGGCAGGTGGAGCTTCCATATCTTTTGAAAACACCTTCAACAGATTTGCCACAACCTTTTTGCCAAAATAAAGCAAAGAATTACATTATTTAAGAAAGATATCAATGATTGAGGCCTATAGATTATATGGTTAATGAAATAGTATCTAGGCATGTAGTCAGAGAACAAATAGTTGAACTGGTCCATTATCATCTATATTTAGTAAAGTCATTGTTACAACCAAGATTTAAAATATCGAACCGTGCCAAGGTTTCAGTTTTGGACCGGAACGATACAGTTTTGGTATTGTATCATACCGTGCCAATATAGTTTCGGTATTTTAAAATATAAAATATATTAACTAAAATAAAAAATTTAATCTAAATATTTAAAAATAA
>JBBMKF010000046.1:2988121-3000173 GCA_037834155.1 Curcuma caesia | reverse complement strand
GTGTTCGGCGTCGTCAGCCTGCTCCGCCTGTGGCGGCTCCGCCGAGCCAGCAAGCTTTTTGCAAGGTATTAACTTGTTCTAATGTTATTGTAACGACCCGGCCCGTCCGTCCGTAAGAATTCTATTTATCCCGATCTCTATTTTTCTGTGGGTCATGAGCCGTCGACCATCGACTATCAACCGTGCCTTTTGTCTTCCCCATATTCAAATTCTAGACCTGCAAACTAAAATACTTTAGTACTAGATTATAACTTTTCACTTGGTTACCAGTTTCAAGAAACTTTAGTACTTTAGCCTGCAGGTCTAGAGTTCGAATCTGGGGAAGACAAAAATCCACTGAGCAGGGGTGGAAAGTCCTAATAGGTAACGGCACGGTCGATGGTCAACGGGCCCATGACCCACAGAAAAATAAGGATTGGGATAAGTAGAATTTTCACGGACGGACGGGCCGGGCCGGGTCGTTACAGTTATCGAAACTCGAACTCATGATCTCTAAATCACACAATAACAACTTTACGATCGTATAGGCTGGAGAAAGACATCAGGTTCCGCTACTTCTGGACAAGATGCGCCAAGCTCGTTTGTGTAAGTCCACCAAACCTGCCTCTTGATCCAAAGTATCGATCAAGACCGAGATCGAGATCGAGTTAGAATTACTTTACCGTAATCTTGTTGATCCAACCCAATCACTTTGAGGGGCTTAGATTGGGAAATTGGGTCCTTGTAGGTGACACTATTTGCAGTGCACTCAGCGGGGTGTGTCTACTACTGGATGGCAATTCACTACCACGACAAGGAACAGACATGGATCGGAAGCACAGTTCCCAACTTCGAAGATCGGAGCATCTGGTTGGGCTACACCTACGCCATGTATTGGTCCATCACCACCCTCACCACCGTCGGCTACGGCGACCTCCACGCCTGGAACACCGGCGAGAAGATCTTCACTATCTTCCTCATGCTCTTCAACATCGGCCTCACCGCCTACCTCATCGGAAACATGACCAATCTCATCGTCCACGCCGCCACCCGCACTTTCCTCATGGTAGCCACATACATACATACATAGTTGCAAATCTACCGGTGAACTTACCGGCGAACTTGTTTTCAGCGAGACACCATACACAAAGTTTCGCGATTCGCGAGCAAGCACCGGCTGCCGGAGGGCATGAGGGAGCAGATGATGGCGCACCTGCAGCTCAAGTTCAAGACGATGGAGCTGCAACAGGAAGAAGTGATCGCCGACCTGCCCAAGGCCATCCGATCCACCATCGCGCAGTACCTCTTCCAACGCACCGTCGAAGGCACGTACCTCTTCAAAGGAGTCTCCAAAGAGTTCACGATTCAGCTGGTGATGATCACCGTCGATCGGTCTCTGTTTCGGTATCGCGATTTCCGACGAGCGTGCTCAAAGCTTGTTGTCGTTGCAGGTTTCGGAGATGCAGGCCGAGTACTTCCCCCCCAAATTGGACATCATCATAGAGAACGAGATCCCGACGGACTTCTACATCATCGTCTCCGGCGCTGTGGTATGTCTCCGACTCGACTCCCCCGATGTTCAAACTCCTCCGCCCTCTAACTTTCCGGCCGGCGATCTTGCAGGACGTCTTGACGTCGAAGAGCGGCACCGAAAAGGTAAGTTTCTCACTCACTCAGTGTGGGATGAACTCGATTGTTACTGTCGATCGATTGACGTGAGGTAGTTTTCAGTTTCTGACGACGCTAGGCCCTGCCGACGTGCTCGGAGAGATCGGGGTCATCTTCAACATCCCGCAGCCGTTCACGGTTCGGAGCAAGAGGCTCTGCCAAGTCGTTCGGATCAGCCATCGGCACTTCATGCAGATCGTGCAGCCTTACAGCGCCGACGCGACGATGGTCTTTTCCAACTTCGTTCAGGTTCAGTTCAGCAGCTGCAAATTAAGGCTTCTGGTTCTGTTCTTCAGTGATCAGATTGCCGGCCATCTGACTAACTTTGGTTGGTGTTTTGAACTGCCTCAGTTCCTCAAGGAACTCAGCAAAGACTTAGTGGAAGAGGTGCCATTCGTGCCGGAAGTGCTGAACCAGGTGATCGGAGAAGAACCCTCCGGCGAACTAGAACAAATCGATACTGGTTTGGAAGAAGGTATATATTTCTCTCTGTTCGAACAAGCTCACAAAAACTTAATTGCTTTGATCATGCAGGAGGACAGCCTGAAGCTTACACTCCCACCTCGAGCACTGAGTTAGCCAAGAGAGTGACGATCCATGGATATCGCCCTGGATCGACTGAGAAGGAAGAAACAAGCATTACAGGAAAGCTCGTTTTTCTACCTGATTCAATGGAGGAGCTGCTTAGTCTCGCAGGTACGATAAGACGATCGAGAGCATGCTGGAGAGACATGAGATGATCGATTTGAGAAGGTAACGACTGATGATTTTGTTTTGTGTGCAGAGAGTTCGTTTGGGATGCGAAGGAGCAAAGTTTTTTCAGCTGATGGTGCTGAAATCGATGAGATATGCACCATTAGGGACGATGATCACTTGTTCATATGCTAGGAGATGCATCAAGCTGCAATGGGTCTATTTGTATTGTGCTAGAGAGATACAGTGTGGCTGTATGTATATGAGTTTCTTGGTGTGAATTTGGAATAAATTTTGACTATCGATGATCGATTTGGTTTAGATTTGAAGGAGTATAATTTTAACTGTAGTTTTTCGATTTACTTATTCACATATGATCATGGGATCAATCATGTAAGATCGCTGGATGGTGGATTCCATCTTTTACTGAAAAAGTATAATTTTGATTCGTATATTTTTGGATTGTGTTATAGGTCAATGAATCATAGCTTGTATATGATCTGTCAGCTCCCGGAGCATAATTGAGTTGGTTACTATGGAATAGATTTATTGAAATGGATAAAAGTTGAATTTCGATGAAACTGAGATAATGTCCTCTATGTAGTGGTCAACTGTAGCTTCTCGATTTATTTCTTCACAGATGGTTGTAAGACCGACTGTATGAGATTGCTAGGGTGGTGGATTCTATCTTTTACAAGTATATGATATGCCAATCTACATTGTCACACTATTTCAATTCGGTATATAGTTGATAGAAGGTTTTATTGGGGCAAAGTTAGAAATTTAGATTTAAAAGATGGTCAATTTGTAAGATGGGTGATCTGGTTCGAGATCAAGGGATAGAGGATGACTCAGTAAAGTAATCATGATCGAGTATTTCGACCGATTGAATATTAGTTGAATCGGTCTTCAAAAGAGTCGAACTTCCAACTACTGAGTGCGAAGATATTCAAATAGGAGTGTGGAAAGATTTAAGAAAGATGCTAGTAGAACAGTCGAATCGAGGTTCAGCTTGATCATATAGATGTTCAAGTTAAACTTCAAAGATAGATAGAAAAAATAAATAAAATAAAGAGTAAAAAATAATTGAATTACTTACCTTGATTGTAATCCATTATCTTAAAATAAAAAATGAAAGGATGATCTCCAAAAGATATATTCATTCTTTTCTTCATTGAGGGATACCTTTTTAATGATCAATGCTAATTGATGCATCTCTTAGTCCTCAGTGATCAGTGCTTTCAAAGGCCGAATTTTGATGAAATTGAGATAATGCCTTTTTCTGTTGTGATCAACTGTAGTTTTTTGATTTACTTCCTTACAGATGATCGTAGGATCGACTATATGAGACTGTTAAAATGACAAATTCTACATTTTACTAAAATTAATGATTAGTGCTTTAACAATCACCAAATCAAATTATAATTTGAACTGACCACATTCGGAGTTGGCTCAAATTAAGTTGTCATGAGGAATACTTTTGGGACTGATTTGGTTAGAGCTTGAGTCAACCTGATTCGAGTTCAGCTTAACTCAATTTGATCGGATCCAAACTCAACTTAAATTAGGTTATCGAAAACAAGCTTATTTTAACTTTGACTTTCAACTCTTGATATTTACTAGCTTATTTATATTTATTTAATAGTAAAATAATGTATAAAATAAATACGTTTGATCGGTTAATATTTATGAATAAAATCTGTGAATAATTATTAAATTTATTTATGTAAAATTTAATTGAATTTTAAATACATAAAATATAATAATTTATAATTTTTATAATATTAAATTATTTATAATATATTTAAAAAATAAAAATGAATTTTTACCATTTTAATAACTACAAGTTTTATTAGCACAATAATAGGAAATTAAGTGCTTTTGACTTTTGAGGGTAATTCAGCAAAAAGGAAACAAACCCTACCCGAATCTTCGCCGTCTAGATCGCGAAGCTCGTGGGCGGCGACAATTCCTTCTGCAATAGATCTTCAGCTTCGCTCGCAATCCGATCGAAGAGTTCTTCTTCTTGTCCCCCTCGTCCATTTCCAATCTCTCTCCATCGGATCTCTAAGTTGGAGATCTCCTTCTCTACTGTTTCATCCTCCAGTTACTCATCGTCTTGCAATCCTTACCCTTGCGCTCGCAGACTCGCCGTCGTCCAACAACGCTGACTAGCGGACGATCTGTGTGTTGCCTGGGGAACGGCGTTACAGCAAGGTAATGCCCCACGCGTGGTTACCCGTTCCTGCTGAGCGCTTGCTTGTTCCTCTTCGCAGGGACAGATAGCAAGTGATCTTCTCTTCATCACCGGTAGTTCACAGGTAACATTGCTTATTAATCTCATAGTCATTATATACTTCAATTCAGCAAGTAACAGCTTTCATTTGGTAGGAGAACACATACACCAGCTAAAGTAGCACAAATATTATATATAATACATATATTTAGTTTTAAACATTCAAAGCTTAAACAAAAATCAATTATATGATTCAATGCACATTGATCTAATACCACAAGGAAACGAAATCATGAACTTATCCATTAGTTGAAATGTTTTGTGTAGGTTCTGGTTTCAGATTTAAGTCTTATGGCTTGGGGTAATTATCAGTAAATGGAACCAATTTCATATCGTGATGCGATGTTGGCATGACTAATGTTTAACCCCTGTTGGTGGGTCAGAGAATATAATCTTTACCTTATGACTAGTTATTCAAGCTGTAGCTTCTCGCGCTTCGTTCAAAGATAACGAGTAACATTAATCACTGATGTAATATCATCTGATATTCTTTATGCTTAACGACATGGAATATTAAGTATCAATCAATCCTTGATATTGCGCTAGATCAGACTCTTACCTTTTGAAATAAGTATCTTGTAACTAAACTGGTATTCAAATAGAATTTATTGCAGAATAAGGAAAACCTTAGCATAATGATGACTCCAAGGTTAGGGAAGGAACTCGCTCCATGGAGGAGGAATGTAAAGCTCTCTTTTTTCCCCCCATAAAGCTAACTGAGATTTTCTTCTCCACCCAATTCCCTTTTCCTCTATTTATCAAAATTTTAACAATCCTATACTTTGTTCTTTTCTACATTTTCTTTCTTTCTTTCTTCTTCTTCCTCCTCCCCCTTATTTCTTTTTACTGCCCAATGCTCACCAAATCTCACTTTTCTTCTTCTCCTCTTTTCTCTCCTCTTCTTTTCCTTTTGTGTCTTTTATGTTCTTACCCTTGTTTCTGTTCACTGCGACTTCTCTTTAACCACGACCTACTACTTCATCCACAGTCCCCTACAGTGCTCACCCCTTCTTCTTCCTCCTAATCAACAATTTCTATTTAGAGAAAGTAATTTCTAGCAATATTGGACATGATACAAGTGTGACCAATCTTGAGGCATTAATTATGTGAACTAACAATGATCGCACGACAAAACATAATGACGCAACACTTCTTGAATCATTTGCACTGTGTTCTTGCATCTTGAATTTCTTAGCATATTGTGTTTTTTAATAATTAACTATCTTATGGTTACAGTAGAACTCCCAATCTAAGACTTATGTACTTTGCAATTCATATTTGCGTTTTACATTTTACTTCGTTATCTATTTTATTTTTTTATGGACAAAAATCTAAATTGCTCTAGGAAAGTTTGGCTTTCAGAAAAAACGGAGAAGAAATGGATCACTTTAAGGGCCCTAATGATGTTCATAAATTTTGTTGGGGCCAAAAAAGAGGAATTGGAGGTGCCAAGAGAAATATGCAATTTTATGAGTCATTTATGATCGATGATGTCACCTACTCATTGTATGACTCGGTATACCTCTTCAAGGAGGATGTGCGTGAGCCTTATATTGGAAAATTAGTTAAGATATGGGAACAACCAGACCACAAGAAGAAAGTGAAGATTTTATGGTTTTTCCGGCCAAATGAACTTGAGAACTATTTGATAGACACTCCGCTAGAGAAGGAAATATTTTTAGCCACCGGAGAAGGTGTCGGTCTGTTCAACATTAACCCATTGGAAGCTATTATCGGCAAGTGCTGTGTGATTTGCACTTCAAAAGATGAGAGGAATGCACAACCATCAGATGAAGACTTGAAAATGGCTGACTATATATTCTACCGCACTTTCGATGTTCAAACCTGTACGATATCTGAAAAGATCGACGATAAGATAGCTGGTGTAGAAGCAAAGTTTCTTTTAAATCGGAAAGTTCAGTAGCCAATCTCCAAATTTGAGCCAAAAGGTGACACTCCTAAAGTAGGCCAAGTTATCAGAAATGACTGTGATACTGCTAACAAACAATCCAAGGACAGATTCAGAGTATGCGTTAGATCTCCCAAGAAGTTGAGAACTTTTGTGGAAGCCTTTGATAATACTGGTTCTAAGCAAGCATCAAGTCAAGTCTAATGGTCTTTGTTCTTCGAATCAGTTGTGCCAAGAATTTCCTAAACCAAGGAATATGGTCAAGTGGAAAGTATCTGAGAAGAGGGATGTGGTCGACAGCTAAACCAAAACCTTCGATATATTGGTGAAAAAGTCAGCCTCTTTGTTTAGGATCATACAAAAGTTTGAACTCTGGAAGTCATAGAGGCCGCTAAAAGATCGGTGCATTTGCGGTATTACTCTCGACTAAATTTATATTTTGAATAGCAATTCTATGTATTGAATCTAGTGTATTCTCATTGTTTTGTGCTAATTTTTTTTTAAAAAATAATATGCTACATGAAAAATGTAGTATGAAATTCAACATGACATGGATGTGGGTCTCACTGTATGGATGTGAGATCCACTGTATGGAGTGTGTCATGTTGAATTTCATGCTACATTTTTCATGTAATTTATCATTGCTCATTATTTTGCTTGATTATTTACAGAATTAGATCAAAGTTATGGGGAAATGTTTTTTTATTGTATTTATAATTTAATGTATAATAATAAATGATTTCTATTGATATACACAAAATATAAAATTGTCTGTATTTTTACCATTTTTTTAATTAGCCAAAAATGGTATGGTTGAGAAGCCATACAAAATTGCAGCACGATCATCACGTCGGCGTTAACGGTCGACTGTCGGCGGCGACGACGAGATGATCGCCGTCTCGTATGAGCTTCACGTCGTCCACCAGCGCGCCGTCCTTGGTCGTCACTTTCACCTTGCCCTTTACGGCGAACTTCTTCGCCGCCATCTCTTGCAGCTCCTGCATCGACTTGGGCAGCGCCACCAGCTTCTTCGCGGCGTCGCCCCTCTCGGGGCAGCTCACCGTCACCCGCGCCAAGTTCCCGCGCTGCTGCCGCCTTCCGCCGCCACTGCCCATTTGCCTTGGAGGGCTTGCTGCGACCAGGGGCGTGCTGCCCTGCGCCCGCCGGACTTCTAAATTGGCGGCCGACACGACCCCGATCAGCGAGTTCGAGTAGTCAGGCGACTGCCTCTCGGCCGAAGCCGCGGTGGCGGTGCCACCGCCACCGGCGTTCGGTTTCGGAATGTAAGGTTCGCTGCTGAACCGCCGGGGTCCCGCCGGATGAGGCGGCTTGTCTGCGCCGGGGCCGCCGGCTCCCTTCGCGCCGTCGAACAGCGCCTTGATCTCCTCGTGGCTCTGTTGGTCGGCCAGCCCCCGCGGCGTCCACCCCTGGGCGTCGGCCTTATCCACGTCGGCCCCGTGCCGGACCAGGAACTCCGCCACCGCAACATTCCCCTCGCAGACGGCGCGGTGGAGCGCGGTGCCGCCGTCGTTCTCGGCCGCAGCGAGAACGTCTCCTCCCCACCGGAGCATATCCTCCAGCAGCCGGACACTGTTCTGCGCCGCGGCCGCGCAGGCGCAGCGACCCATGTCGCCAGCCGAGAGCTCGCCGCCGTTCTCCGCCAGAATCTTCGCCACTCTCTCGTGCTTCCCCAGGATCGCCTCCCACAGCGGCACATTCCCCTCGCAATCTGCACGAACAAATCAATCCGGCCATCAGATTCAGATCAATCCTCCAACAGAAGCAGAAGAATCAATCCCACACCTCTGCTGATCGGATCCGCGCCGTAATCCAGCAAGAGCTTAACACAGTGCTCGTTCCCCTTCGCCGCCGCGATATGCTATTTGCCACAATCAACCAAACCCTAGGTCAAACTACATCGACTTCGTATCGACAGATGAACATGTATGGTGCTAGATTCAGACCATGGCGGTGCGCCCTTCATCGTCCGACTCATTTGGATCCAGACCTCGTCTCAGTAGCTGCTGCAGCAGCACTTCGTCTTCCCTAACGACGGCGAAAGAGAGGGTGAGAGGCAGATCCACTCTACCTCTGGTCATCATGCTCTCTATCTCCCTCAGCAGCCCTTGCATCCATGGATCGTCCCCTTGCTTCTTGAAATACTGAAGAAGGTTGTTGGCGATCACGGTCCCGTCGCCGACGTTCGCCTGAACAATGCTGAGGAAGGCGGTGCGGTTCAGGCGGAGGAGCTGGCACAGCGATCTCGTCCGAACCGTGAACAGCTGCGGACGGTAGCAGAGGACACCGAGCTCGCCGACCAGATCGCCTTTCTTAACCACCCGAACGATCTGTGTAAGAATGCCAGTGTCAAACCAATGCAGAGCATCAACAATGAATCACACAACCAACTTGCCTCCTCCGATCCGCTCCGGCTATCGATCAGCTCCGCGGTGCCGGTCGCGAGGATATAGAAATCGGTCGGCCCTTCGTTCTGCAAGATCACGTCTTCCCTGGGAGGATAGTACTCGCCTTTCATCTCGGAGACCTTCAGATCGACACACCATCAGTTGCAAGGCTTGATCAATGCCCACGACATGTTTGCTTACAGCATTTACCAGTTGAAACAGCATGTCGGGAGAAACCCCCTGAAACAGGTAGACATTTTGGACGAGGGGGAAGAACAAGTAGTGCGAAATGCTCGATCTGATAGCTTTCGGAAGAGCATCCATCGTCTCCTGCTGCTGAAGCCCTTCGGAGTCCGTCCTGAACTTCAAGCTGAGATGAGAGATCATCTGCTCCTGCAGCCTCTCCGGAATCTGATTCCTTCGAGCAAAACTCGACGCCGCTTGGATCGTATCCCTCTGCGTACGCAAGAGAATCAGTTTGGTCTACAATTTGGGAAGAAGATGTGCAAGTAGAACTCACTCACATATTTTCGGGTTCTGGTAGTGCCGTGGACGACCAAATTGGTCATGTTTCCGATCAAGTAGGCATCCAAGCCCATGCCGAAGAGCATGAAGAAGAAGTTGAAGAACTTCTCCCAAGTGTTGACAGGGTGCAAGTCGCCGTAGCCGACGGTCGCCACGGTGGTGATAGACCAGTACATCGCCGTCACATAACTGATCCAGAAGCTCTGTTCGTGGAAATCTTCGGTGACGATGCCGATCCAGGTGTTCTTCGGATCGGGGTACTTCGCCGCAAGTAGGAAGAAGAAGCAACCACCGCAGTGCACGGCGAAGATCGTCACGCTGACGAGCTTTGCGCAGCGAATCCAGAAGTAACTCAAGCTTTTATCCTTCTCCCATCTGATGATTGATCGCAAAGACCGATTCCGATGAGTCTAGAGCAGTGTTTTTGGAAGGAGGGAGATGTTTGATTTGTATACCGAGCAAACATGGCGCTGACTCGCCGGAGGCGCCAGAGGCGGAGCATGTTGAAGATGCCGTAGGACTGGAGATCGGGCGGCAGCAATCTGAGCATGAGCTCGGAAGGGACGGTGGAGACGATGTCGAGGATGAACCAGCTGGTCAGGTACCTCTTTGCGATCAGCTTCGGGTCGTCGACTAGGAGGTAGGTGGCGTGGTCGAGGTAGGCCACGAAGAAGGTCAGGACGATGTCGACGGCGAAGAAGGCGTTGACGATGTTGTCGGCCAGCCGGAAGGGGCCGTTGTTCTCCTGGAGGAAGCCGAACTCGAAGGGGGAGACCCACGCCGTGTAGAGCACCAGCATGAACAAGATGATCTCCCAGGTCCTGCGCGCGCAAATCAGGTAATAACTATTTCACTTTGCCTCTGAAATTTCAAATATTTTCACTTTAACCCTCAGTAAGTAGCCTGGTACTTTTTCAAATCAACCCAGATAATTTATGAATTTTTAGATAAGTCCATCTAATTCAAAAAAATATATAGGATTGTTTCTCCACGATTTTGATATTCCGCTCGACTCTGCCATTCATAGTTCATCACGTGATCGCGAGTCATATTTGACAGTCCAAATGTGGGAATGCACAGTGTTCTGCCTGCTCGACCCCCGTTGCTTCTGACCGCCCTCGCCTCACCGTCCGACCACCGCCGGCCGTCGGACTGGGCCCGATTGACGCACTACTCATCGGCGCATCGGTCGGTGTCGGATTCCGATCGAATTGTGGTCGGAATTCGACACAATCTGACCGGAATTCGATCGTGATTTGGTCGGAAACACGGCCGACAGTGGCGCGTGCCTTTTCTGGCCAAATTGCGGTCGAAAATCAGTGCGCGACGGTGTTGGCCATGTTTCTGGCCAAATTATGTCGGATTCTGATCACAATCCGATTGGAATTCGACACCGACAGACACGCCGGCGAGTGGTGCATCGATCATGCCCGAGCCGACGACCGACGGTGGCCGGATGGCGCAGCGAGGGGGGTGACAGCGGTGGTGGGTCAGGGCAGAACACTGTGTATTCTCACATTTGGACGATCCAAATATGGCGCATGATCGCATGATGGACGATGGATCGCGTGAAACGCATGGGCACACATACACTCGACGCTCAAGATAGCAAAATCAAACAATAAAATACCTAAAGTGATACAACAAATATCTAATTTTTATCAAGTGATACTTGTTATGATCCTTTAACTACTCGAATTGGTTAAAAATTACACTTGAAATTTAATCTTGAATGACTTATTTGACATTCATTAAATAAAATCATAGGAAATCTAAAGTGATACAACGAGTATCTAATTTTTATCAAATGCTACTTAACATGACCTCTTAAACACTTAAATAACAATAAAATACCTAAAGTGATACAACAAATACCTAATTTTTATCAAGTGAGACTTGTTATGGCCTCATCGCCATTAATGTTGCCTCTGCACCTTTAGGATAAACAGAAATTTTCCTCTCTCCCCACTTGAATAATCGAGGAAAGCAATGTAAAACACGAGATTGACCAAGCATACGACCTCTTTCATAAACCCAACCCTATATAAATACAATGATTAGCATTTACTCACTCAACAAATAACATAAATATGCTGAAAAAAATACCATCAGTCTAACTATGCAACCTCCCATATATGTTTTCTCTTTTTTGTCCACTTTGGAGTATCCAAGATGGTCCAACATCTTGAGTAACCTTCTTTTCCGCTTGGTCCAACATCTCCATCATTATCTTCCATGTGTTGTTTAGTCTTTGTCATTTCTAATTCACAAAAAACTTAATTAGAAATGATTTCAATAAATATTTCCATAAAATAAGTTAATAAGCACCACAACGTAACATATTAATTTACGTAATACATTCAACAATATAGGACAAAATCAATACCACAATAAGTATCAATTGACAAAAGTCACAAAGATATGTCACTTAATATTAACTTTTAAATAATTTTTTTGACATCAACAAATTATCAAATTTTGATATTTAAATGGCTAAAACAAGTATCTATTGACTAACATTAAGTACTTTTTCTACCGATTTAGGTATCATTATTTTATTTCATGAATAACACAAAT
>JBBMKF010000046.1:2964489-2980995 GCA_037834155.1 Curcuma caesia | reverse complement strand
TCGAGTCTCACACAATCTGAGTTGACTTGAGTCCAACTCGAGTCCAACTCAATCCGAATTGACACTAAGGGCTAATTCTAACACTAAGATGGCCGATTCTACCTTTTTGCAGAAGAATGGAGGAACCGTACTTCTTCGAAACAAGTATTACATTGTTATATATAGTGGAGAGGACTTCATTGCAACTTTTGTGGCCACTGCTTTATCTGAAAAGGAGGAACTCGGTTCCTTTGGCAGAGGTTCTCAAGGCTCGAGCACGGTGGGGAAGAAATATATCCACGGAAGATCGCAATGCAATGGAAGAAGCTTCAAGATATATATAAAACAACCAAGCTTTTTACAGAGGCAAAAGCATTAAAACGTGTAGTAGCAAGCCAACGCCTTGAAGTATGTTCAAATTTCTCAACTCTTTTTATAGCTGATGTGATGACCTTAACTGTCTTCTCTTTATATATTTAATGGAGGCTCTTAGCCAACATATAATCGATCTAGAGAAAAACATAAAAGTACCGAAGGAGGTACAGGTTTGTACCCATATCAATATATCTTTCCCTTTGGAGAACTCACCTTTTATAAATAGTCCATAAAATAGTGTTTTTTACCTGCTCGAGAAATGTTCATGAACATGCTTTATTATCATATATCATATATGGATAATGGTTCACAGTTCATGGCATATAAATATTAATTGGTTCACAGGTCAGGATCGTGCTCAATGTGTAGAACTATCTTATTGCTATGTTATAATATTCATTGCACGTGTTGACGAAGTTCTTCTACATATGTTAAAAGCAAAATAACCTTAGTCAAATCTAAAACTCAAGGCACTGTCTACTTGGAGGGAAGTGAGACAAAATGAAATTCTGTTGCTAAATTTAACGATCGAATTCGAATTTGATCATTAATTTTAATGACAAAATTCATAATCGGTCGTTAATATTAATGACGGAATCTTATAATCGATCATTAATTAGCGATCGAATTTCAATTCGATTGTTAAATTTGACGACGGAATTCGTAATTGATCGTTAATATTAACGATAGAATCTTAAAATCAGTTGCTAAATTAGCCACAGAATTTCAATTCGGTCGCTAATTAGCGACCGAACATGATTTCGATCGTTAATTTTAGCGACCGATCGTTAAAATTAGTGACCACCTATGATTTTGATCGCTAATTTTAGCGATCGAATTTAAATTCGATCGTTAATTTTAGCGATCGTACATGATTTCGATCGTTGAATCTAGTGATCGAATTGCAATTCGATCGCTAATTAGCGATCGAATTTCAATTCGGTGGCTAAATCAAATTACGATGAATTTTTTTATAATTTTTTTTATTGATCGGTAATCGGTCATTAATCGAATTTAGCGATCGAAAATTCGATCACTAATTGTTATTATTTTTGTAGTGTTGGAGGGAAGTGAGACAAAATGAAACTATAGAGAGAGTGGAATTGACAAAGATACACCCATAAAATCACTAACAGTCATACAATCATTATTTGTCTGCTCCAAACTCAACAATTTGTAAGACTAAATGAAATCAAATAAAATGGTAAAAAAATATTTAAAGTAAGTCATGTTATTGTTCCGACGAATCATGTTTATTCATGTTGATTTACAATTGGATTATTAGAAATGTCTCGAAGCTTCTCATAGATTTCCCGAGTAACCTGTTTATAAAGAAAACAAACTATTATATGTTACTTTATAAAAACATGCATAGTAAATGCTCAAAGTGTGACTCACCAATCTTATCATTTCATCTTTATCCAACATACTCTTATCCTTTCGTCTTTATCCGACATGCATGTAACGTGATGTGATCGCTAGAATTTCCCCCCATTTATACTGAAGCTTATTCCCACTGAGTTTTACAATCTTATTTATCTAAAGAACATAACATGGCAACAAATCATAAAGAACAGACATTTGTCATAAGTCAATTTTCAAACACTTAAGTAAAAAAAGTTTACATACCCATGTTAGAGCCGTCAATTGAGTACGTTCATCAATAGAATGAGTCTGGTGGACTAATATTTCACCCATATCATTGTAATCTATCATCTTAATTATATATGGATGAGTATTCGATTAAAATCAAATCAAATTGAATTGAATTAATTAAAATTGAATCAAATCAAATTCTTTTTTGAATTAACGATCATAAATTTAGCGACCGAATTTCCAATTTTCTTTATAGTTTCATTTTGTCTCACTTCCCTCCAACACCACAAAAATAATATTGATTAACGATTAAATTTTTGATCACTAAATTCGAATAATGATCGATTACCGATTAATAAAAAAATATTATTAAAAAAATTCATCGTAATTTAATGTAGCGACCGAATTAAAATTCAATCGCTAATTAGTGACCGAATTGTAATTCGGTTGCTAAATTTAGCTATCGAAATCATGTACGATCATTAAATTTAGCGACCGAATTTGAATTCGATCGCTAAATCGAATTATAATAATTTTTTTATGATCTTTTTTATTGACCGTTAAATTCAATCGCTAAATTTATGATCGTTAATTCAAAAAAGAATTCGATTTGATTCAATTTTAATTAATTCAATTCAATTTGATTCGATTTTAATCTAATACTCATCCATATATAATGAAGATGGTAGATTTCAATGATATGAGTGAAATATTAGTCCACCAGACGGCTCTAACATGAGTATGCAATCTTTTTTTACCTTAAATGTTTGAAAATTGATTTATGACAAATGTCTGATCTTTATGATTTGTTACTATGTTATGTTTTTAAAATAAATTAGATTGTAAAACTCATTGGGAATAAGCTTCAATATAAATGGGGGGAAATTCTAGTGATCACATCACGTTACATGTCGGATAAAGATGAAATGATAAGAGTGGTGAGTAACACTTTGAGCATTTACTATGTATGTTTATATATAGTAACATATAATAGTTTGTCTTTTTTATAAACAGGTTGCTCGGGAAATCTACGATAAGCTTCGAGGCATTTCTGATAATCTAGTTGATCCAACTGGAAATCAGCATGAATAAACATGGTTTGTTGAAACAATAACATGGCTTACTTTGGATTTTTTTAACATTTTATTTGATTTGATTTTACTTTACTTTTCATTTAGTCTTAAGAATTCCTGAGTTTGGAGCAGATAAATAATGATTGTATGGCTGTTAGCGATTCTATGGGTATATCCTTGTCAATTCCACTTTGTCTATAGTTCCATTTTGTCACCCTTCCGTTTAACACTAAAAAAATAATACCGATTAGCAATAAAATTTTCAATCACTAATTAATCGCTAAATTTGATTAATGATCGATTCGACCGATAAAAAAATTTGTTATAATTCAATTTAGCGATCAAATTAAAATTTTGTCACTAATTAGCGACCGAAATACAATTTGATCACTAGATTTAGTGGTCGAAATCATATTCGGTTGCTAAATTTAGTGATCGAATTTGAATTCGATTGCTAAAATTAGCTATCGAAATCATGGTCGGTCGTTAAAATTTACGACCAAAATAATGTTCGGTCGCTAATTAGCGATCGAATTTCAATGTTCGATCACTAATTAGAGACCGAATTGAAATTCGATCATTAAATTTAACAACTGATTTTAAGATTTCGTCATTAATATTAAAGACTGATTACAAATTTCGTCGCTAAATTTAGCAATCAAATTTCAATTCGGTCGCTAATTAGCGACCGATTATAAAATTCTGTCATTAATATGAACGATCAATTATAAATTCTGTTGCTAAAATTAACAATCAAATTTGAATTCGATCGTTAAATTTTAAATTTGATTAGTTCAATTAATTTAATTGAATTTTTACTCATCTTGGCATACATGCATTTTCTCAATTCAAAAATGTAAGTTTTTGTTTGAATGGATTATTGTGTGGCACAAGCTGTCGGATATTAACAAATTTCATTATCTTCCAAATTCTATCCATGGTAATATATCTTTAAAAACTAAAATATTTTTTGTATTTGGGTTACTCTAAAGTGATTACATATATTTTTTCATAGGTTGTTTAATATGTTGAGTCACTCCATATCTGAAATACAACAAACCTGCTGATTCGGTCATATCAAAATTTCTTCGTGACATAAAAATAAATCTTGTAAACTTCTACAGTGCTGAACTGTT
The DNA here is from genome assembly GCA_037834155.1 of Curcuma caesia. NCBI lineage: Eukaryota > Viridiplantae > Streptophyta > Magnoliopsida > Zingiberales > Zingiberaceae > Curcuma > Curcuma caesia. Next base: position 2,976,836 of record JBBMKF010000046.1, on the reverse strand, counting down.
TATTTAAAAGAACTTTAGAAATGCTAGTTCTAGATAAGATTCTAAAAGAACTTTAGAAATGGTAGTTCTAGATAAGGTTCGATGGTTTTAATTATTTTTTTATTATTTTTTAATTTTAAGTTTTTTATTATGAAAATTAAGAGTGAACATAAATTTAATTAAATAAAATAAATTAATTGAATCTATCGAATTTAAAATTTTAATTTTTTAAACATCAATTAATTTGATTTGATTTTGATTTTGATTTTAAAATATATTATTCAATTAAATAAAATTAATCAAAATAAAAAAAAATTAAATAAATAAATTTATAAATCCATAACTAATTGATAAATCTTTTATAATACATAAAAATTTTAATTAATTCAGTCGAACATCGAATTAATTGATATTTTATCAATTGTATTTATTTAATTTTTATTTAAAAATTTAATCGATTCGATTAATTCAAAAAAATTTGATTTAATTCAATTTTAATTATTTTAATCGAATACTATGAAGATGGTAAATTACAATGATATGGGTGAAATATTAGTCCATCAGGCTTATTCTACTAATGAACGTACTCGATTGATGGCTCTAACATGGATATGCAATCTTTTTTTACTTAAATGTTTAAAAATTGACTTATGACAAATGTCTGATCTTTATGGTTTGTTGTCATGTTTTTCAGATAAATGAGATTGTAAAAGTCAGTGTGAATAAGCTTCAATATAAATGGGGGGAAATTCTAATGATCACATCACGTTGCATGTCAGATAAAGACGAAATGATAAGAGTATGTTGGATAAAGACGAAATGATAAGAAGAGAGATGATCCTTGTCACAACAGATTACTGTCACAAATTTGTGACGGGAATCTGGACCGTTCGATTTTCAAATAGAAGATTAAATCCAGGTCATCGCAATCATCCATTCAATCCAGGTCCAGATTCCCATCACAAAATTTGTGACGGGAATCTATTGTGACAAGTAACTTTATTTTATTAACTATAAACCTGATTTAGTAGCTTTGAAAATGGTTTATGTTCTCAATTCATGCCTAGAAATAAATCTTTGGACCTGTAAGAGATGGGGGTTTCCTGATGTGATGCATAAGATAGAAAAGCTCGAGTGGGGCTAGAGGCAGGAAGGAAAAAGGATGCCAATTGCTTAACTTTGTTTGTTCTCTCTCATCTATTAGTTGTTTCTATGACCACTCGCTGGATCAATTATTGCATCACAGATCATATTACTATCTTTTGAATCTCTGAGTGGTTTATAAACTTGAATCATATACTTTATGCTGCTAAACTGTTTCCTAGTACTAACATGTCTATATATATTAACCATGCCTAAAAATACCAATTCTCTATTTCAGACTCTCGAAATGCTTCAGGAGAGGGAACTTGTTCTGCAACAGAACATATCACTTGAGCTTGATAGAGCAAAACAATTTATCAGGGAAAACAACAGACAAGGTTGGTTATCAATTTCTTGATTATGTTAGAGAATAAAGTATTTCTTTTGCAATTTCATTCTGATACAAAAGTAGTATTGTAATCTTAGCACATCATCATGTCGAAGTGACTTTGCAAAACTCTTGGGATCTCAATGTCTAACTCTATGTTGCAAATACTACACGATCAAGATGATTTTTGGATAGACTACAATCCCTCATTGTGATTGAGCGTGCTTTCTCATGAAAATTAAAAAAAATGTCTGTGAAATTGCATGTGCATGTCTGCTATGTGACATTAATTTGACATTTTGTTAGTTTTTGCTGCTCAGATCTACTTCAGGATCGGTCGTAAATTCCTATTTTAGTAGGTAAAAGAATAATATTTACCTAAGGAATTATTATTATTACAAAATTTACTCTTATATTTCTTCAGAACCATCAAACATTCAACTGTTGTGAAGCATGATGCTTAACTCTGATTTTCCTTATTGTAGTTCCTATTAAATGATTGCATTAGTCGCATTTTGCAATGGGGGAAAAAATTAAAGAATGATGTAATCTTCTTTTTTCCCCCAAACAGCTGCAATAAATTGCTTGAAGAGGAAAAAGTCTTATGAAAATAGAACGAAGCAGCTTGAGGTTTTTCAATCGCTCATTCGCAATCAGGTAGAGAAATGCATTAGTCTTTTGATTTTCAAGTTCTAGCTGTGAAAATTTCAAGAATTTTCATGATAGTTTTTGTTCTATCTTGTTCTTGTAGGAGCAAAAGCTAGTAAGATTCACTGAGGTAGCAAAGCTCAAGAGACGACAAACACTCATCTGAAGAGCAGCTGTTCATGGAAACTGAGACTGACTTGCTGATTCTACTTGTACATGGATGTCATAACTATAACGATTGGTCGATATTTGAGCAAATGCCCTCTACTTTCCACGTGTTGGCTTCACCAACTTGTCCTAAACTAAACACTCTGTAAAGTGTGTTAACGTGTGTGTATAACTTTTAACATTACATGATTCTTAATCTAGTTGATATAGCTATGTTTGTTGTTGAAATAGATCATCATTAGAAAAATCTGAGCACAATCTATATATTTGGTCATAAACGTATCAACTGAAACTTAAGCTTGTTTATAAACTGGTTTATTTGATCTAAACTTAAAGCTCACATAGTTGAGTGTGCCATGTTTTTTAAACGAACTGCATCATCTTTTGTCATCTTAAAATTTCCCCTCCAAAAAAATTGAAATTAGTTTGAAATAAAAAAATATTAAGTTTAAACTGTCAGAAATTGATTAGATTAAACCTGAACAAATTTTCTGATTTTTAATCATCGAAAACTAAAAAATTAATAATAATTGACACTCAATCAGATAATTACTGAAGTCTTGAGATAACAGTGGTAAATGTAATGTATAGAAAAAGTCAGCATTTATTTTTATTTGTTGAGATCAGCCTTACTGAGAACCAGTCTGCATTTTCTTTTATTCTTGCAAAAAGAACCAACTTTACTGGTTTTAAGTCTTACTGAGATCAACTGGTGCATAAGACTAGGCTAGACATTATAAGACTCCTTGTTCAGTTGGACAGCCAGCCAAACTCCTTTCGCTGCCTGCTATGCGCCGGCCGACAACTCTGCACTCCTTTCGCTGCCTGCTATGCGCCGGTGCACTCCTTTCGCTGCTGCCGGACAACTCTACATTTCTTTTCCGTTAGCCTCCACGGGACGAGTTCGCAACGCAAGGAAGGAAGATCGATAGGTGCATAGGACAGAAGACCAAGGGGGAAATATATCAGACAGATGCTCACTGCCTGCTATGCGCCGGCCGACAACTCTACATTTCTACGATGCACTCCTCTGTTATGTGCCGGACAACTCTATATTTCTTTTCAGTTAGCCTCCCTCCCACGGACGAGTTCGATCGCAACGCAAGGAAGGAAGATCGATAGGTTTATAGGACAGAAGACCAAAAGGGAAATATATCAGACAGATGCTCTTACATTCTGGACAGGGTCTGTCCCATAGGCCTGATTCTCTGTACTCTATTTCTGTACTTCTCGTCCTCCTCCTACAAACGGCGACCACATCTCAGTCCGCTTATATATACGGAAGCCATCGCCGCCTCAGTGACTCAGTCGAATTCGTATCCCCTTACTCGCCTCGCCTCGCTCCAGCGATGACAGCGCTCGCCTACGCGTTCTCCTTCCTCCCCACAGCGGGCGCCGCCGCTGCTTCCGTCAAGAAACGCCGATCCTCGATAGTGTATGCTTCCTCGAGTTGGGCGATGGATAGCTGGAGATCCAAGCCGGCGCTCCATATTCCGACCTACCCGAATCAGGAAGAGCTGGAGTCGGTGCTTGAAAGCCTGGCGATATACCCTCCGCTGGTGTTCACCGAGGAAGCGAGAAAACTGGAGGATAAACTCGCGGACGCTGCCGTTGGAAAAGCGTTTTTGCTTCAGGGAGGTGACTGTGCCGAGAGTTCCATGATGTTCAAGGCCATCCACATAAGGGATACTTTCAACGTTCTGATGCAGATGGCGGTGATTTTAGCGTTCCGCGCCAGGATGCCTATCATCAAGGTTTTTCTCTTTTAATTTCATAATATTTTCGCTTTGAATCGAGAATCATCTGATTCCAGTTCATACACTTGATTATCGATCTCTTGTATTTGATGGATGATTTATTTCCATCTGCAACAGGTTGGCCGTATGGCTGGTCCCGGATCTGAACCATTTCAAACGAAAGACGACGTCAAACTCAGTGATAGTTTTAAAGATGAAGCTCGAGCACTTGATCCCAAAAAGTTGCTCCAAGATTATAGTCAATCAGCAGGGACACTAAATCTTCTAAGAGCATTTGCTCGTGGTGGTTATGCTTCAATCCACGGAGTTACTCAGTGGAATCTTGACTTTGTTCAAGACAGTGAACAAGGAGACAGATACATGGAGCTTGCTAAGAGAGTTGACGATGCCATTAAATTTATGGTTGCTGCCGGACTGCCAGTTGACGATCCAATCATGACCATGACTAAGTTCTGGATATCCCATGAGTGCCTTCACCTACCATATGAGCAAGCATTAACAAGACAGGACTCGACATCCGGTCAATACTATGATTGCTCGGCTCACATGCTTTGGGTCGGAGAAAGGACTTGTCAATTAGATGGGGCACATGTGGAATTCCTCCGCTGCCTGGCCAATCCTCTGGGCATAAAGGTATAACCATTTTCTTATAGTCTAAAATTTTGTTTCTGAATGCATACTTCATTTTGGTTATGCAGGTGAGTGATAAAATGGATCCATCTGAGCTTATAAAACTTTGTGAGATTTTGAACCCTCACAACAAGCCTGGAAAGCTAACCATCGTCACAAGTATGGGAGCTGCGAACATGCGTGTCAAGTTTCCCCATCTGATCAGAGCTGTAAAGCACGCCGAACTAATAGTTACCTGGGTGAGTGATCCGATGCAGGGTAACACAATGAAAGCTCCACGTGGTGTGAAGACTTGTTCATTCGATGAAATCACAGTAAGTTTCTACGTGATTGATGCCGATGCATAAATGACATGGCTCTTTCTCTAAGGTAAAAGTCAAGGGTCAAGGGGGAGTCAAGAATGAGACTGATTTGGCAAGGCTAGTCAAATGGACGGGTCAACATTTATCTTTTGTGGATTCAACAAACCACATATGTTCCAAGACAACCTTTATAAAGTTGTCATAGAAGATGCTCTTTTCCCTGCACATAATGCCAAAAGGAAGCAAAAAGAAAGAAGAGATGTCAAATTTGGTCTCCTTGTGTGCCTACATAAAGAAGAGCTCTAGCAAAGAGAAAAGTGGGGGGGCTTCTTCCTCGGCATGATCTTCTTCTTCTTCCTTTTCTTCGAAGAGGGGGCACTTCTTCTTCTTGAGGAGCTATGCATTCCAATCTCTGATCTCTTCTTCAGAAAGGAAGCTCTTCCTCTTCTCTTTCTTGGAGGGCTGGTTCGACCTTCTAAACTCTTCTCTTTCTTTTACATTTTCATTTTTCCTTCTACGGAATACTAACTTGAGCGTCGGAGTGGCCCGCCGGGATTTCTCGGCACCCCTCTCACCCCGTGTTTAAGTGCATTTCAGGTCCTCATCACTCCGTCCCTCTAACTCCACTAGGAAGCCGCACCCGTCGGATCGTTCGTTGACTGGTGGCTTGACCATCCCGGTTTTTGGCCGGAACACTAAGCTCATGCACAAGGTTGAGCTCAAGCCTCCGATCATGACCAACTAAGCCCTTAGATAGAGCTAAACTCGGGCCATAGATCGTAGTTGACCAAACTGCCAACTAGCAGGGTTGAGGTATCATAGCCGGCCAAGCTGCCGACTACTAGCAAGGCTAAGGTGGGGTGTCAACTTGCGACTGTCGAGTTTGCCCCAACTGGATCTCGACTTCTAGGTGACCAAGCTATCAATCATGACCATCTCAGCTTGCAACTGACCACCGTGGTCCCAGATTGCGACCGCAAGCCTGCTAAGCTGCCTTGGCCGAAGCTGATTTTTACAGTCGGCCAAGCTATCGGTTGACAAGCTTGATTAACCGGACCCGAGGTCTATGAGCTTGGCTAGGCTGGGTCTGAGACCAACAAGCTCGGCCAAGCGGGGCCCGATATTAGTGGATACAATATTTTTAGAGGCAGATATAGAGAGGGGAGGATCTTATCAAGAATTGTGAAGGCAGATGGGAATGTCGGAGCTTGGAGAGGAGAGGAAAGTCAGTCGTGGAGGCAGGTTTCCACGAGAGGGGATCATATTTTAAATATTTAATAATTAATTATTAATTTTAAAATAAATATATTAAAATATATATTAGTAATTTATTTCAAAAAAATAAAAAACTGGGGGCGGTGGCTCCTACCTGTCCCTCTCGTGGCTCCGCCCCTGACGCCAGAGATTCGCAAGGAAGGTGGCAACGCTGAAGAAGAAACGGAATGCATGGGGTAGGAGGGGGGAATTAGTTGAAAAACTCTCAAAATACAAACCTTTTTATTTTAATGATGGAATTAATATTCCATTGCTAATCTAGCTACGGTAATTTATTTCTGTTGTTGATTTAATCATGAAAATAAATTACCGTCACTAATTAATTAATAATAGAATATTAATTCTGTTGTTACTTTAACTATAGAAGTTACATTTTTATCGTTAATTTAATAACTAAAATAAATTTTTATTGTTAAAATAAAAATTAACGATGAAAGTTTAATGCGGTAGAAATAAACTTCCGTGGTTATTTTTCATCGTTAAATTCTATTATTTTTGCCGTGGCTGAAACTGAAAGTGGGCTTCTATAACATGACTTTTTTGGTCCTTAAAAATAGAACAAAATGCAGCAGTTGTTGTTGGTATTAACTGTGGTCAATGAAAAGTTCCCATGCTTGTTGAAACCAATATGGAAATTCACCTATCCAGTTTGCATTTAGTTCATTATCTCCCTCGAAGGATCAACTAACATAATTGAATTTGAGAGCTTCAGATGCTTTTGGTAAATGAATGCAAAGCTAATTTGTATTCATGCTTCAGTTGCATGGTGTCTGGATCCGTAAACTTGCATCACACTACCATCGCGATGTGGTTCAGACCACCAAATGGGCAAGGCCGTGGCTAGGGCAGACGAAAAGAAAGACGGTAGAGTCTCCTCCGATGTGAACTCATTGCTCAGCCTATCAGTTACAATCATGAACAATCGATGTTACGATTATCTATAAAAAAATAAATTAAAAAATTATAATTGATTATAATAAAAAAATATTATTTTAACTTTATCGATAGATGAGACTAACTTGATTGATAATATTGATAATATTAGAGTGTCGAATCTGTCGTACGATTGCTACGTTAATCATCGAAGCCCCGTCATCTCCACCGCCAATGTCTACCCTACCTCGAGTTGTTCGCTGGCCTTCATTCCCATACGGAATTGGAAATGCATAAAAATTTTGTTCACAGATATACGATATCGATCGACAATCCCATCGTCGTATCTCTCTCCGCCACGTGTCTACTACGACTATTTGAATGTTGCCCTAACTGACAAATCCAACCGGCACCGCCCAATCAAACAAATAAAAAAAAGTTGCCCAAAAAGACGTTCGGAAAAATTAATAATGCAATTATTGAAGTGAAAAATTTCACTCTGCCCCATGTTTGTAGGTTTTGCATTCCACCTTTCAAACTTCAACATATTCCATCTTTATGCTTCGAGATGAAGGAGAGCACCAAATTTTAAAATCTTAGAAAGTGTGTTAACACTATCTTTTTTTTTATAATTATTTTAGTACAAAGAAAAGTTAAAAGGCGTTTTATCTCATTTCGTTACCAGATTCAAGGAACTTTAGTACTTTAGCCTGTAGGTCTAGAGTTCGAATTTGAAGAAGACAAAAATCCACTGGACATAGGTGGTAAGTCCAAGTAGGTAACGGCACGGTCGATAGTCGACGGCCCATGACCCACAGAAAAATAGAGGTCGGGATAAGTAGAGTTCCTACGGACGGACAGGCTGGGTCGTTACAATAACCAAGTGAAATAAATCATAGTCAGTCTCATGGACTCAATCCCTGGGGGTGGTCGGTCCGATCCCACGGAAGTTTCCCACCGACCACCAGAGTAAATCGGGAAGATGCCCAGCATTCTTTAATTGCGTTCCCCATTTGGAGGAAAATTCCTACAAATACGCCGTAGTTGGAGATCGAACCGCGGATCCCTAGGTCATAACCCGGATATCCTACCGTTGCATCATTGCCCCGGGGACCACATATTTTAATAAAACTTTGGCAATGATGTTTTATTATAATTTAAGTAAAATTAGAACACTGTTAATTTTTTTTTATTAAGATGATTATTTTATATTTTTAAATTTATTATTTAAATAACACGTGTAGGAATGTAAAGGTTGTCTGGTTTACTGGTACCGGTTAACTTAACGTGTTCCCTCTCTTCCCGCCGGGGCATAACTAGTCCCGTGCTCAACCAATCCTCGAATCGCAGGAAGGTCGGCGCTTCTCGAGCAAGAAAGGCGGAGCTATTCCGGTGTTGTTGAAGGTGCTTTGGTAACCTCGAAATGGCGTGCCTTTGAGGTTTGAAACCCCTTCGAGTCCTCCCGTTTCTGTTTTTCTTCTGGTCCCGGAAGAACTCAGATGGATATTGCAGGATCGGTTACGCCTGGCCAGGTGCGCGGATTTTTGTTGTTTATCGTGAGTTTTTGAAGTGATTTAACGGCAGTTGAAGAAGAAAAATTTGCTTTTTTTTGGAATGTCCGACTCTAGGGCTCTTTGCGATATTTTGTGGTTTAGTCGAATGCTTTGGGCACTAGATGATGCGATTTGGGCGTGTTCTTTCTGCAGATGGCAGTGCTGATTGGGTTCATTACCATACTTTTGTCATGGCTGTATGCTGAAGTGCTAGAGTTCTGGAACAACTCGAGGATTTTGAGAACGCAAGTTGCTTAATAGATTTCAGAATTCAGATTACTTTCATCAATTATCATTTCAGAATTCTGATGATGATCATTGATCAGTTTGTATCACACATTGTTCTATCCTTGATTCTTTTTTTCTCCATTTGCTAATTTTAGTGTCAGGCCTGCTAATGGCAATTTCACTGTCCCTGATGACATTTTACTCGGGGGTGAAGCTAAAAGCCAATTGTTGGAGGGAGGCCATTCGCCAACATCTTCAAGAACACACAAAGAAAAATCAGGACTTTTCAGGTTACTCGAATAAAAAATAGCTACCTTTCTCGTAAAACTCTATGTTTGTCACTGTCACTCATGGGTGCACTTGTTTGATGCCGCTACATAGGTTTTTCAAGATTGACAAGGATTTTCTGATAGAGAACCGATTGGTATTAAGAGCTGCGTAAGTATTGGCATGGTATTCTAGCTTAATAGAAAGAACTTGCTCAACTGCTGCGTTGCTGGTTTTCAGATCAGAATTTGGAGCTTTCTTGGCTTATTTCTACCTATGTGATAGAACTGATCTGTTTGGAGAAACCAAAAAGGTTCTGTTTCTTCATGATCTACTGAAAATGAATACGTTCCAACTTTACACATGGAAAGTTTGTACTTCACAAATTATATGATCTCATGAACCACCCAGAACCTCTTGACAATAGAGTGATTACTATACCAATCACATGCTCCTCTAATCTGGCAAAGTTTGCTGGACCACACTATATTCAGCAATAACCTGAAACAAATTCATGCTCCAAAACTCAAAAATTATGTAAGGATATTTGCAGCCTAGTCCACCATTATAACACACTGCTATAGATGAATATCCAGTTGGTTCTGGAGTTACCTCACTCTAAATAATTCCAAGGGACATGAACTTATTCTGAATTCAGAATAATTCCGGATTTTTATAATTTCTTCAATCTGAGAGGAATATAATTGAACTTCCTTTTGTCTTTTGCAGAGCTACAACAGGGATCTTTTTCTTTTTCTGTATTTCCTGCTCATCCTTGTAGCAGCAATGACTTCTTTCAAGATCCATCATGACACTTCTCCATTCTCGTCGAAATCAGTTCTATATCTCAATAGGCACCAAACCGAGGAATGGAGAGGATGGATGCAAGTAAGATAACAATTCTCTGAGGAAAGCATTTATGTTCCTTGTACTTGGTTCCTATTCAGTTTACTAACACTACAATCTGTCATCCTGAAGAATTTTGAACTCTAGAGAATTTTATAACTCAGATTACTGAGGTTGTGAATAGAACTTGACGCTCTCTTTCCTCTTCAGGTACTCTTTGTGATGTATCATTACTTTAATTCTCAAGAATATTACAATGCCATTCGTGTTTTTATTGCTGCATATGTGTGGATGACTGGATTTGGCAACTTCTCTTATTATTATGTCCGGAAAGATTTCAGCTTTGCGCGATTTTGCCAGGTGATAACCTTTCAAACAATGTTTCTGTTCTTATAAACTTCAATTCCAAATCTGAAATCAAAGCTGGAGTCTTTTTCCTGTTGAGCAGATGATATGGCGATTGAATTTTTTTGTGACATTTTGTTGCATCGTTCTTGATAACCACTCTATGTTGTATTACATCTGCCCCATGCACACATTTTTCACCCTGATGGTCTACTGCTCACTTGGAATTCTTAACAAATACAATGGGATTGGATTGGTGATTGCAATCAAAATTGCTATATGCTTCTTGGTGATCGTTATAATGTGGGAGATTCCTCATGTCTATGATTTTGTTTGGAGCCCTTTTGCTTTTCTCTTAGGTGGGTATCATTAGAACTTGATTCTATCCTGTTCACTTGATCCCAATGTTTCCAAGCTGATAAATATAGCTTAAATTGCAGCATACAATGATCCTGACGCCACGAGGCAATACCCACCGATGCATGAATGGAATTTCCGTGCTGGCCTAGATCGTTATATATGGATATTGGGAATGATATATGCATACTTCCATCCGACTGTAAATTCCTGTCCATATTAGGGAACATGTTGGATCTGGTCGATAATCTGACACGCTAACAATGTTGTGACCGTGTGTGTTTTTGATACAGGTAGAAGGATGGTTGGAAAAATTAGAACAAACAGAGGTGAAGCTGAGAATGTTGATCAAAACTTGTATCTCTGCAATATGCCTTGTGGTATACTTCAAATGCAAGATTTGTTCCTTACTAATTTCTTTTCATCTCATTTGTGTTTCCAAATTACAGGTTGGTTATCTATGGTATGAGCACATTTACAAGCTTGAGAAGTATACTTACAACAGATACCATCCATATACGTCATGGATACCCATCACGTACCATATTCTCTGTCTCGTTCCAATTTTTTTTTTTGTTATCAGTGAATTGTAACTATTGCTGATACAATCATTCTGCATCTATTGGGAAATCAGTGTCTATATCTGCTTGCGGAATGTCACTCAGGAATTTCGAAGCTACACCCTTGCACTCTTTGGGTATTGTTCTCATTCTTTCACAACCATTGCAACTGTTGGTTGATTATATTAGAGACAGGCTAACTGAATATCTTGCTACAATAAGGTGGCTCGGAAAGATGACACTGGAGTCCTACATAACACAGTTTCATATATGGCTAAGGTACACTCTCCTATATTTTCCTTTGAGTTCAAAAGTGTCCCTTAACATTGTACATGAAGCTTCCTGGTTCCTGTGTGTGACAATGCAGATCAGGGAAGCCGGATGCCCAACCCCGAAAACTACTGTCCATCATACCCAACTACCCGATGCTGAACTTTTTGCTCAACACCATCATATTTGTCACTGTAAATAAACATTGAACACCAAATTATGAAATTAGAGATTGATGCATGCAGATCAAATGGAGTATTAAGTTGTCATGGAATTCCTCTTGCAGGTTGCACGTCGAATATTTGATCTGACAAACAAGCTGAAGCTGGCAATTATACCAAACGCAGACAACAAGCAGTTGCTCTTCAACTTGATTTCAGGAGTCATCATCTCTGTCACCCTCTATGCTTTCTCATTCGCTATACTCGCTTGTAAATAAGCAGGTACACATAGCTTCAAATCTACATAAATAAACATCTCTGTATCTTGCAGTTGTTTGATGTACTATTGTTGTTTCATTTGTCTCTAGATAATGTAGCCATTTGAGTTCTGATTTCTAAATAAGAACTCGAGAGTGTGTTATATTAGGGAGGTGTCCTAAAACAATCGCCTTATGATTGTACTATTTATTGAATAAATAGAAATTCACTATTTAAGTGCATATTTTATATGTTTGATTGGATCTTAAACTTGTTTACTGAATATCCACAATACATTTCATAGCACGAGAGAATTTGTAATTAGATCACAACTTATGAATTTCTCTACATGTGTAATTATGAAAGTATTGAAACTATCCCTAGTCGATGAATTGATGA
>JBBMKF010000046.1:2936415-2948525 GCA_037834155.1 Curcuma caesia | reverse complement strand
TTTTACGAGATGAAGCCAAAAATAAAACGGGAAGGGGAAAGTCGCGGAGACGGCTACGTCGTCGGGTCACTAATTTTTGGGCCCGTGTTGGGCTGGGCTTTTATTCTGGTCCTTGACAAAGCCCAATTCCCTTTTAAAAATAATTTTTTTATTTTCAAATTAATTGTTATGGAGTTTGCTAAACTATTGTGGCATAAATTAATTTAAGTTTTTTTTAATCTATGTATCCAAGTATTACAATCCGATTAATTAGGAATAATCGATCCGATCCTATGGAAGTTTTTCACTTACAACTAAGATAAATTCAAAAGCACAATCGATAGTATACACAATGTGCACACAATTCTAACGGTTTAAACTTAAGAGGTGAATTTCTTATACTCCTTGAGTTTCAGATTCTAAATGCAGAGAAAGCCTCAAGTTGTGCTTACCACTACACCAAGACTTGGAAGTAGAGTCATCAATTTAGATCAAGTTCGTTGGATTGGCCCATCCTATCGAATAATTTAAAGCGATTTGGTTAAAATTTTATCAATTTATTTTAAAGCGGATGCAAGTGAGTCGACCTGCTCGCGATCCACATGGGTCTGTCCGTGATCTACGTGAGTTGGCCCGCGGAATGAAAAAAAAAAATTTAAAATTAAATGAGAAAATTCAATGAATTAGTGAGATTGATCCATCTAAACTGCAATCCAAACTTATAATTTTTAAATTGATCGATTTAAACTAAATCCAAATTTAAAATTTTTAATATTTTTTTACAGGTCCAGACTAGCTCATCTAACTTACAATCCGTCTTAAATTGAATTGGGTTGAAATTTTTTCAATCTGCCAAGTTAATGGGTTAGCCCGTCCGCTCTACCATATGACGGGTTTCTAACGGTTTAGTCCGTCCCGCCATGAATTGGCTCTTTTAGGGAAAAAAAAGTTTGAGTTTATTCACCAAATTAATTATTTAAGATTGGTGAATCGAATTGTATAAAAAATTATCGATCATACTTTCGATGAGTCTCTCCTAATTTCACTTGTTGGTGAATCACATATAGCTGTTTATAGAAGGCTTGGTTTAGGAATTAAGACTAAAACCAATTTAGGTCTCAAAAATTTGTCATAATTATATATTATTTTAAATTATTATTAAATTTAGAAAGTGCGCATTCATTGAATGATTAATATGGTTCATAGTTTGTAGTGGAGTGGAGCACAACAATAAGCACGAATAACCATTTTAATTATTACTATTATTGTTATTATATTGATAAATTTTAGTATTTAATATATGTTTTTTTGTTGCAATTGTAAAAATGCCCTCATATAATAATATTTTATCACTGCACCATGCGTGGAAGGACTGATAAAAATTCTTGATGGTTTACATTGTGGGTAAGAGTCAACAATTGGTTAATAATTGAACCGGTTGGATCGTTCAAATCGAAATTGAACAAATTAATTTTTTAAATATAATTGAATTGTTCAAATTTTTATATAAAAATCAAACAAATCGAATTGATAAAATATCGATTAAATCGCTGAAAATCAAAATAATTAAGCTTTTAATTAAATCAGGACTTGAAAGAGGATAAAAATAATGAATTATGGAATTAAAGATATTAAACTCCTAGTTTTGATTTGTACATCACCGAATTCGATTTAACTGAATTCAAATTTTTAAAATCGAAATTCAAACTATTTGATCCAAATAATCAATATTTAAAAAAAAAAAATTAATCAAATTAAAATTTTAATTTTAATATATTTGATCGATTAATTCAATTTAATTTGTGCTCACTTCTAACTGCTAAGACTTTGTGAATGACTCACAAGTCCCCGGGGCAATAGTGCAACGGTAGAACATTCGGGTTGTGACTCAGAGACCTGCGGTTCGATCCCCAACTACGGCGTATTTGCAGGAATTTTCTTCCAAATAGGAAACGCAATCAAAGGATGTTAGACATCTGAATTGGCCGCCGTATGCGCTTCCGTGGGACCGAACCGGCCACCCCCAGGGATTGAGTCCATGAGACATCTGGAGACATCTGGATTGACCGCCGTATACGCTGCTTCCGTGGGACCAGACCGGCCACCCCCGTCGTCGTATTGAGTCCATGAGACATCTGGAGACATCCGGATTGATCGCCGTATGTGCTTTCCGATTTATCCTGATGGTCGGTGGGAAACTTTCCGGATTGATCGCCGTCGTATTGAGTCCATGAGACATCTGGAGACATCCGGATTGATCGTCGTATGCGCTTCCCGATTTATCCTGATGGTCGGTGAGAAACTTTTCGGATTGATCGCCGTATGCACTTCCCGATTTATCCTGATGGTCGGTGGAAACTTCCGTGGGACCGGACACTAGGATTTATTTATTTATTTATTTATTTATTTTGTGAATGGCTCACAAACAAGGGCCAAAGCTCATGACTAACGACCGGTGGGATCAAGAGCAAGCTACAAGCTTGCAAGCCAGCAGTCATGGTGTGCGTGAGTAGGCCATGAGTTCACAGCCGACGGTTAGGTTTTGGTTAGCCGGCAAAGGCACGATGCTCGGGAGGAGATTGTCGGTTCCGTCTAGCTAAACTTCCTCTTTCTCTATCTACATGTTTGTGACTATAAATTGGATTCACATTGCCATGGCTCCTTCCTTCCAACAGATGGCGGCGCTTCGGTGGCAATGGAGGATCACGGTGGCCGTCGCCACCTCCGTCGTCCTCGTGACCCAAAGCGCCGGCACCCTCCTCGGCCGGCTCTACTTCGCCGGAGGGGGCCGCAGCAAGTGGCTGGTGAGCGTCGCCCAATCCGCGGGCGCTCCTCTCTGCCTCCCCCTCCTTTGCCTCCCTCCCCTCCGCGTCAAGTCGCCGCCGCCTTCCGCCGCCCGCCCCCGTGACCTCGCCCTCATCTACCTCTCCCTCGGCCTCCTCATCTCCGCCTCCAACCTCATGTACTCCTACGCCCTCCTCTACCTCCCCGTCTCCACCTTCTCCCTCCTCTGCGCCTCCCAGCTGGCCTTCAACGCCGTCTTCTCCTACTTCCTCAACGCCCATAGGTTCACCCCGCCCGTCCTCAACTCCGTCGCGCTGCTCACCTTCTCCGCCGTGCTCGTCGCCGTCGGATCCGAGTCCGACGCTTCGAACACCTCCAAGCCAGAGCGGCGGCTGGGGGTGGCGCTGGCGCTGGCCGCCTCCGCGCTCTTCGCGCTCACGCTGTCCCTGATGGAGCTCTCGTTCCAGAGGGTGATAAAGGCGAGGACTCGGGCGGCCGTAGTGGAGATGGAGGTGTGGACTAACTCGGTGGCTGTGGCGGCGGCGGCGGCAGGGCTGTGGGCGAGCGGGGAGTGGAGGCGGGTGGGGGAGGAGCTGGGGCGGTTCCGGAGAGGGGGGAGGGCCGGGTACGTGATGACGCTGGTGGGGACGGCGGCGGCGTGGCAGGTCTACGCGGTTGGGCTGGTGGCGCTGGTGGAGGCGGCGTCGGCGCTGTTCGCCAACGTGGCCTGCACGGTGGGGACTGCGCTGGTGCCGTTGGCGGCGGTGGCGGTCTTCGGCGACGCGATGGACGCGGCGAAGGCGGTGGCCATGGCGATCGCGTTTTGGGGCTTCGGGTCCTACCTCTACCAGCGCTACCTCGACGTTTCGAACGCCAAGACCCGAGATGACAGCTGCAACCGTGCCAATGGTTCGGACGCCCCTGATGCCTGTCCTTGATGACGTCATCCGGCTGCTAGCTACTGTATTTGTGTACCGCATACGTATCCGGCTGATTAATCCCTAACAAATAAAAAGAAAAAGAAACCATTTTGTGTGAAAATAAAGGTTGGAAAATAAATATTTCAAACAATCGATTTTGATATTTTGCGCGACTGCCTCGTGTGCGACTCGTGATCCACCGTTCATCACGCGATTGTAAGCCAGATCTGACCGTCCAAATGTGAAAATGCACAATGTTCCGCCCGTCCGACCCCGCCGCTTCCGGCCGCCCTCGCCTCGTCATCCGGTTACCGTCGACCGCCGGATCGGGCCCAATCGATGCGCCGGCGAGTGGCGCATCACACGCCGATCCTTCCCTGGCCGATCTCCGACCGCAATTTGATCGGAAATGCCACGTGCCACTGCCAACGACGTTCCGATCAAATTGCACCAGATTCCGACCACAATCCGGCCGAAATCCGACGCTGACCGACGCGCCAGCGAGTGGCGCATCAATCGGGTCCGGTCCGGTGGCCAGCGATGACCAGACGATGCAGTGAGGGCGGCTGGAAGCGGCAGGGGTTGGTTGTGTCGCGCGCAGGATCGCGCAGCGTGCGTCACGCAGAATATCAATTCTCTTCCAACAATAGTGCAAAAATAGAAAAAAAATGTAAGATTCCAAGATATCTATCTAGATATCGAAATGCAAATTATGAATCATTCCAATTCCATCCCATTCCATTCCGATACGGGCAAAAAATATCATCGCGAGTAGCTATACAACGTGAATATATCGCGTGCTACGAAAAATAAACTGATTACACAGTTGCCAGTAAGGAATATGGAAGAGATTTAAGTGATGGTGAGGCTCAATGATTCAAGTTGATTTGCTGCTACCTGTTGATGTTCTTCATGTTCTTGTTGCTGCTCTTTGTTCCACCTTTCTGTATGCAATGGATCCACTAGTTCCTTGGAGGAGGATGATGATCAATGTGCCACCTGAAGAAGAAGAATTCCTCGGCCTCCCTCAAGTGAGGAAGTGATCCATCATGTGTTGAATAACATCTGTACCTTCTGAATGCATGAATGGATCCTTAACCTGAAATTCAAAATGGAGATGTATGGAGATAGATAGCGAGAAATAGGGATGAGGTAGTAGAAGTGGTTCAGAGGTGGAGGACCTGAATGACACTGTGTGCAGCAAACCTTTGCATGCTGATGTTGTGGAAGCTCACATCGACTCTTTCCCAAGACAGCCGTGTGAGACCTGTTACTAGATTTTCTGCAAGCGAAACAACGCGATACATGTCGATCGATGAAAAGAAAAACTTTAGCTATGTTTAAATACTAAGAGATTCTTCACCCAAGTCCTTTGACATTGGATTGGTTAACATTGTATCAAAGTCCAGCTCTCACCTCTAATTATACTAAAAATTCTTAAATATGCATTTTGAGATGGAATAAGCTCTCTTTTGGGCAAATAATGATCAATGAAAATGAGGGCTCACAAAGTCCATATTGTTCTTTAAACGGCAAATAAGCCTTAGAAACAGCCTGAGAATACTACTGACCAATTCGTATCGTTGGCATCTTTGCTATAGGCTTTCCGCTTACTCTATCTTTGCTTTGCATTCCACACACCTATGGTGTGCATTTTCTTTTGATGAAAAAGGAAAGGACAAACCCCAGTGACGAAGCTCAAATTGATCCTAAGACTTTTAAGCAGCACTGCGACTACCAGCGCCCTGTCGACATACCGCTAGAATAGTGGTTGAGACAGCTTGAATAAGCATGATAATGGTTAGCTACGAACTAGCACTAAGTTGAAAATAATAGCCCCTAACTCGACATGAATTACGGTGCTCGAACTTTACGACACCGCATCGGGCCACAGTCCCTTATGTGGAGCCATTTTCTTTATATTGTTTCCGCATTAGCTATTATTTGCGAATTGAAAAAGGAGAAATGAAACAAAACAACTAGTAGATTCGTCAGCTAGAAGAGAAATCAAACCAAATAGTCAGCACATTCATCAGCCAAATGTATCATTTCAAAACAAGTTTATGGGAAATGTAGGGAAGTCACAAGCATGACTGGCAAATGAAGCGTTTAAAGACTGGTAGAGAATGCAAGCTTATGAGTGCTAACAAGTAAGATACGCGAAAGAAATTAACTGGAATTGACTCCTAAGTCCTAACACAAAGTTTATTTAATCTACAGGATTAAATGATATGTACCTTCAAGTACATCACAGTCGCTGTCCGTTAGGGAATCACTAGTACACTTATCATTTCTGCTCCCTGCAGTATATTCTTCATGTACAATATGTGGGTATCTTTCACTCAATGGATCCTCCCACTGGAGAGAAGATTTAATAAAGCCAGTTAATAACTAAATGATAATGGACAAAAGTAACTCACTGAGAAATGATTGCAAAAGGATGTTACTTTAGGCAGCTCAGAGTTACGTCTAATAGAAGATGTTCTCCATCCTACTATATCTGAAATCATTTAGTTCAGGAAATCACATGATAATTAAATTAGATGTCTCATACAATGATAATATGAAATTTGAATAGTTACATCCAAGAAATTTCAGCGTAGGATACGATCATAGCCAACATTCGAATAAGCCACCCGCCGTTTAAAAGCTTGCAGGGCAGACCTGTAAATGAAATATAATCATGTTACCTGGAAGATGCATTGCAAAGTTGATGAGATCTAAAGAAATATGGCAAGGCAAAGATAGGAAATACATAAAATGAAGATCATCACAATTCTCCACCATTCGTTGCAACAATGGAGGCTTTCCTTCGTCGCTATCAGTTAGAAAAAGATGCTTGCCAGTTCTTCTAAATATCCAGTGAATCACACAAGAAGCAACCTTTTCAATAGCAGGGACGCCAAAGAGGAAAGGGACCTGAATGAAATTAATATGATACATTAAAAAGTCAAAATCAATGATAAAGTAATGTGAGATATACATTGCCAACTATGAGTGTCATTTCCAGCTTATACATAATACTTACAGAAAATATGTCAGAACTTATATCATCTAAAATACTGGCAAAGTCATTAAGTCAAGGAGACAACATAGAGGACATTTCTCACCCACCATAGCAAAGACTTTGGAATCTTATCAAGAAGCCACTTAAAAGTACAGAGATGACTGAGTTTAGATGCTATCTTGCTTGTCGGTCTATGGTACTTATCTCTTAAACCTGTTTCGCATAATAATTGAAAACTCATTATTGTGTCTGGGCATCATGCTGGTTTAGATACAGGTAGTGAATCATTTGATGATGAAGGTATGTTTGGATTCTACTTTACACTCAATGCCAACTTTTAATGAAGGAATCTTAGATGGTCCTTGCACTATGCTATGCGCACTAACAAAAAAGATCCAGAAAAAATTACATTATTTGACACAATATCTCTAAAAATAGAAATTTGGTAGGTTTCTAAGATGCTGATTATATCCAATTACAGATGCCAATCTAACACACTTCATAACCTTGTAGAAGAACACAGATACAATGGTTGCTAGACAAGAGAAGAGGACCATTCTTGACCAATTTCTCCATGGTAGACTATTAAAAAAACAACACAATTGAAGCTATCAACATATTTTGTCTATTCACAACTGGCTTCCATTGTCCTACAACTTTACCACTTTTTGATTGATAACTTTCAATCACAAAACAAGTTCAATTCAGATATATCTCAAGAATTGAGAACACATGAAAGTTCAAAAGTTAGGTAAATGTATGAAAAGTGGACCTGTTTATTTCCCCTAGAACCAAGATGAGGTGTAGCCACTGTAATGAAATTCATAGCTTCCAAACCACAGATAGTACCACTTTGACTATCATCATGTACATCACACAGAGTGTCCTCTTGGGTTTTTCTTCTGGGAGGTTTATATAATCTCCCAATTGCATAACGTGCAACTAATCCTCCAATTGAGTGTGCAACAAAAGAGATTTTCTGAATATTTGGCCATGTTTTGATCAATTCAATTACCTGTTTATGTAAGTGTGTCAAAATAACGTGGTATCAGAATTTGAAAAATTAATGGTTGCAAGAACCATGAGAGAAGCTGACCTCTTCAGCTAATCGCTCACCCATGACATCAACACCATCTAATGTTAGTCTATTCATGTTTCTTTCACTACCTACAAACAAAAAACAGGTATGTGAATACATAGCCTGCACATAAAACACAAATAATTAATGCAAGTTTCAAGGATTTCAAGTGCATAGCAAGTGCATAGAGAACCATTCCAGCTCGTCCATACTTTCCACGTAATTCTAGCAATTTCTAATCAACAGAACATATTGTTCATGCATGCTCCTTTAAATTAACAGTTGTTTTCAAGACTGATCTTACCTCCCAATAGAGGAAGAAAGATCAGATCAAATTTTCCAAGGAGAAAGGAAGCATAAACCCCATTAGAGAGATCTTGCACACTGAGCTAGTTGGCACCTCCATTAGTATATGGTTGACAAGGAAAATGTGTAATAAAAAAACAGATAACGACCATATCTAATATGTATAAGAAGAAAACCATTATACCAAAATAATAGTCTGAGAGGAGAACATAGAAGAGAAGCCTATGCTAATTTCTAGGAAATTTCATTAATCTATAAAAAGAGTAGTGTTTTTGAATTAATGATTATTAATAACTAGTATCAATTTGACCAAAGCAAACAATGTAAAAGTAATCAAATAAACCATTTCTTTGCAAACTAAGGCCACTTAAAATATAATATCTATTATCCCAGCATTTGCAAGGGGAGTGCAAAGCCACATTGTAATTTTAAAAAATCACAGTTGTAAGTATTTGAGGCCACATAAACTAATCTTATCATAAATTTGCGATGGGAGGAGGTAAGCATTGGGATCGTGTTCTCCTATTTTTAAATCTATATTACTTGCCATCCAACTGGTTATTAAGCAAAAGAAATCATTTGTTTACAAAAGTGTAAACAGTTACAAGAGGTGAAAAACTTATCTACTAAGAGCTTCAATTTTTAGGCTTGAAAGTCAGGTTGATTCTTTGAAATTGAAATCACTGATTGGTTATTTAAGTCTGATTGGAGCTATACATATGATCATATATATGTTGGGACTTTGGCCTATGACAGAAAACTACTATGCAGGCATCATCTCATTTTGCAGAAGAAGACATACAAGAGAAATGCAATTTAACTTCGACTCTCCTAATTTCTTCTTGGACTATGATCCAAAAGTTAATGCTATCGCAAATTTTCTACAGCACAGTTAACAATCCGAGATTGTGCAAAAATTTCACCCTTTTAACATCATTACATAAAAAATAAGATATATGAAGGATGGAAATTAAAATAAGCAGCATTATTGAAGGTAAATGACTTACAATGAACTATCACTTTATCTGGAAGTGCTGTACCAAACTGCTCAGCTGCAAACTTCCAGTCAGCAGGACTGCAACCAGTGGCATTAAATATTGGCTTAACAAAGAACAGAACTTTGAAGCACAGAGAACAAGAGAGTAGCTAGAAAGGGATGGTTACAGACGAAGCCAATAGTTCAGTTGAAAAGTGAAATCAACAATGACGATAACCATATATAATTCCAAATTAATACTTTTAGCAGGTTTAAATGTAATTAATTTTCTGGCAATGCAAATTAGTCATTACTTAATTCTTTTAGATTAAATAGTCCAAATAATTTATCGAATCCAACTAGATATGGATTTTGGAGCATTGCAACAGCTCCTAATGCCAAATCATAAGTTTTTGCTCATAACGTCCACCAGATCCAGTTAGGCGCCATATCAAATTTTGATCTTAATTTCCTTTGCTCGTATAGTTACTTTTCCCGATTCATGCACCGATACATAAGAAAATTGGAAAACCACCAGACCAAAAAAAGTATGATATAATTTCACAGGCCACAATTTTTTCTTAAAAAAGCAGAGATTCCAACCTTAATTCTCCATCTACATACCTGAATACATGAGAGAGTCACATCAGCATGCCGCTCAAGTTCAATAGGCATACAAAATAAACAATTTCAAGGAAAAATCGCAACAAGAGTCGCATCAGAACAATTCATCCTGCCAACAGCACACGCCATTGCCCCAAAAAAACCGTTCTTCCCGGAAAACCACCGTCAAATCCAGCCAAAATCCAAACAGAACCGACGATAAATCAAGCAACACCCGCGGGATCAGGAAAGTAAACACCAACCTGCCGAGGATGCCGTGGACCATCACGACAAGGTGATCCACAGCCGCCGCCGCGGGGCCGGAAGAGCTCCGCACATCGGTCCCGCCACCGACGCTCTCCCCCTCGCAAGCACCTCCTTTTCCGCTCCCGGCGTCCCCCATCCTCTCCGATCCCTCACTTCTCCTGCGACCTCAGCCAAATCGACGCCGGAGACCCTGAACAAATCAAAATTCCCGGAACACAGCGATCGAAAGAGAGGCCGAGAAGAGGAGAGAGACGAGTAGGTGAGGATTGGGGAGAAGCGAACGGGAAGGAAGGTAAAAGCAAATTTAAAAGAAAAAAAAAGGAAAAAAAAATCAGAGAGAGAGAGAGAGAAGGAAGATAGGCGGCATTTATCGGTACAGCTCGCCGATTCGGCGCAGGGAACGTAACGGCCGTTACGTACGCGGAAAGGCTTCTCGTGAGAGTTGAGGTGACGGAATACGCGACGGTTGTAACATCGTAACGCGTTACGCGGTGGCGTGGATTGATACCGAGCCTTCGCTACAAACTAATATATCGCGTTTTCTGGTACGTATCCGCTCGCGCGTGTCACCGCCTCCGAATTATACATGTGACGACGATTAATTGGTCATGTTATAAATAGAGACATGTTAAAGTAAACTTCAAGTGTGGAAATGTAAATGATGTTTATTTATGGACGATTTTGTAAAATTCACAATATATATAGATAAATTAAGTTAAGCTAAGTTATTTTGGGCCGTCAAATATTTTTAACCAAAATTACTTGTTATCGAATTCTTAATTCACACTTATTTTATTATTTGAAAATTTTAAACTTAATTGTTTCCCTAGGCCGGCCCGGTCCCACGGAAGTTTCCCATCGACCACCAGGATAAATCGAGAAGCACATACGACGGCCACTCCAGATGCCCAACATCCTTTAATTGTGTTTCTCATTTGGAGGAAAATTCCTGCAAATACACCGTAGCTGGGGATCGAATCGCGGGTCCCTAGGTTACAACCCGGATGTCCTACAGTTGCTTTTAAACTTAATTAATTAATTAACTTGATTTGATAATTTATTTATTTATTTACTATATTAATAAAAAAAATTAATAAATACAATTCACGGATATTATTTATAAATAATTTAATTTTTATTTATGGATATTAATAAATTTAACAAATCTATATTTAAATTTGTTTATTTAAATTAATAAATTAATAAATTTATTTATTTAATTAAACAAATATAAATAAACTCCTATTAACTTGAATATTAAATTTACTCAAGAATAATTATTTCATTTACCACCCTAGATTGAGATATATTATTTATACTAGTCCATATGTACGACTAAATCTAATCTAAATTTTCTAGATCTTATATCTTCAGCAATAAAGGTAGAATTCGTCACCCTAGCAATCCCACATTGTCGGTCCCACGATCATATGTGAGAAAGTAAATTAAAAAGTTGCAGTTGACCACTACGTGGGAGAGTATTACCTCGATTTCGTCGAGATTTGACTCTTGTCCACTTTAATAAATTTGTTTTATAGTTACTAATTCAATCATGCCCTAATTGCTCTAGATCTCATATCGATGTGGGAAACATGCACTCCATTTTCTTTAAAAATTGGAGAAATGTGATGAGTATAATAATTACAAACCAAAGGCAACAAGGATTGAATAATGGAGCATGTTCATAATATTGCAATAAAATAATGGAATGATATATAGGGACCACAAAGGAGGTCATGCAATAGGATAACTTTCAAAATACTTCTAAATTAATATTAAATATTAAAATTTATAATGATAAAAAAAACATATTTTAGCATATTATAGAGGAATATTTTGATAGTATTTTTTTTTTTTTTACATTCATGATTATATAACATGAGAAGCTCTAACACATAAGGATAATTGAGCCTTGCAAGCAAGGGCCACTCATGGCTTATGTAGTTGCGAAGGTCAGTGGTTATGCTTGTTGCTTCGAAGCAAACTGTTTAGGTGAAGCTTATGTTGCATTTAGACTTTGCGAACCGGTAAGAGTTTCGAGCATACGAAGCGAACTCGAACGAGCAAAGTTTGACTCTCGAATACTTAGCTGATAAGAACTTTCAAATGTTGTAGCAGCCCCTGCATGGAAAACTAATAGAAAAGTTAATTAGATGTGATCTTGCTTGCTATGTGGGATCTTTGAAAGTG
>JBBMKF010000046.1:2889895-2905633 GCA_037834155.1 Curcuma caesia | reverse complement strand
GATGATGTGGCAATGATCGATAGACTGATAAACTTAATAACAATCAGATTGCATATCACGATGAACTTGGTCGTAGGGATCAAGTTTGCCCATGATTGGTATAGTGATAACGGATCGATAGATCGATCCGAGTCTATAAAAGATTCCTTGGGAATATAGCTGAACAATAATTATCTACGATTCTACTACTCTGTGCTTGAAGAAAACACATTGTGAAGCTCTACGACCAAGAAAGCTCCAAGAGGGGTGCACTACACTCAGAACTCGCAAATTGGCTTGGCAAAGTTGTTTTCGTTTCATTACAAGTGGTACTTTAATTCTATATTCATTGTGCTTGTGTTGGTAATTTGTAAGATGAATTTCTCCGCATCCAAAAAAAATTCTAGAAAGGAGATACACATAGTGGACTCAAGCTTGAATATGTAGGTTTTGGATGTAATAACTCTATAGTTTGGAAGCAAGTAAACGGCCCATTTCTTTTATTCTTTCGCTTATTATTTTATATTCCACTGTTTTAAAAACAAACAGGACAAAAAATAAAGCAAGAGTAATCGGTATTCACCTCCACTATCGATCCCATCAAATCCTACAAACTCAACCTCGACACTCGACGTTGACAACTCAACCTCAACACTCGGCCAAGTCAACTTAGCAGTTTGCCCAAGTCAGCTTAGACATAAAAGACAGCACAGTCTTCCAAATAGCACAACCATTTCAAGTAGCTCATTTTTCTTTGTTTGCCGATTTGAGATTATCCGTTCTTCTGCAAAAAAGGTTGAATCCGCAACCCCAACGGCCCCACACGGTCGGCCCCACGACCATCTGTGAGGAGGTAAATCGAGAAACTACAATTGGTCACGACGGAGGAGGGTATTGCTCGGCTTCGCCGAGATTCGAACCCTTATCCTCTTCTGCAACTTTGCTTCGTCATAACCAACTGAGCTATGCCTCGAGGGCAAATTGGTTTTATCTATTCTTCTGCAAAAGGTTGAATTATATATAAGAGAGAGAGAAAATATTGCTAAAGTTTATGTTAGGCTATGTATAATTATCTTTATACAATATATCTATTTTGGTAGGAATTTCTTAATCAATTATCTTTCTTTTAACTTGACCACTATTGTGAATTAAATTGATCATTAGATTTTTTATTCCCCAAGTCAATAGAAACAATTAAACAATAAATTAATGCTAATTGTAACTTCCATGGATCATAAATTTTCATGTGTTCAATTTATATATTAAACGAATATAAATAAATTTTTACTCAACTGAATATCAAATTTATTCATGAACGTTTGATTCATTTAAATCTTGATATATATTTCCTCAATGTGGAGGAGTTAGGAAACGATAATTCACATCAACTAGGGGTCACATTTTCCATAAAATTTGGTGTTATTTTCTGACCTTGATTAGTTAGATACCTAGATGTATTGTGGTAGTTTTCCCATGGAAATTAATTATATATGTCAGTTACTCGTAGAACTTGCTGTCTCTTTTTTCTAGTTTATTTAGGAGAGCTTGGATAACTATAGTTATGTTACTTTATTAAGTCTGTATTTATTTTTATATAAATATATTTACTTTGGTTGGAATCACTTTACCGATTGTCTTCTTTTTTATTTTTTAGAAAAAAAAGGCTCAGAATGATATACGTCACTATTGTGAATCGATCATTAGATTTTTGTTTTCCAAGTCAATAGAAAGTAAGGATTAATTAATACTAATAGTGACAATTATGAATGATATAAATGATAATTGTGAATCAATTATTAGATTTTTTTTCCAAGTCTTCCAAGTCAATATATAGAAATGGTATAAGCCAGAAATTAATGTTGATGGTGACTTTTATGGATCACAAATTTCCTATTAATTATATATAAATTATATAAAGGAGAGAGGGAGAAAATTAAATGTTGCTAAAGTTTACATTAGACTCTATATAATTATCTCTAGCTATTTTGGTAGGAATTTCTTTACCAATTATCTTTATTTTGAAAGAAAAAATATAGAATATTGATGTTATATATATATATATATATATAACTATCGTAGATTTTTATTTTCCAAGTCAATAGAAATAGTCAAGCAAGAAATTAATTCTGATGGTAGCTTCTATGGATCATATATTTCCTAGCTATTAATTTATCTAAATTATATAAGGGAGAAAATGTTGCTAGTCTAGCTACAGGTATATATCTCTATACGATATATATCTATTTTGGTAGGAATTTCTTCACCGATTATTTGTCTTTTGAAAAAAAAAGAAGACTTAAAATGATATATATATCACTATCCTGAATTAAATTGATCATTATATTTTTATTTTCCAAGTCTATTCAGTCAATAGAAACAATATAATTAGACAAGAATTAATCCTAATGGTGACTCTTCCATAGATCATATATTTTCTATTAATTTTATCTAAATTAAATAATGGAGAGAGGGAGGGAGAAAATTAATGTCGCTAAAGTTTTTGTAGTATTAATTATTTGTGTCGATTAATAGACTCATGGACTAAATTAACTTCAAGAAAAGGAGGAGGATCGATATATAGATTTTCACTAAAGTACTTAACTACTTGTGATGATATATTAAATAATTCATACTAAGTATATATATATAATGGTTCTTCTACGTTGGGAATTAGGCTTAATTCTCATGATCGACAAGAGGTTCTTCATTCTCTCAATAACATGCAATAATTAATTAAGTTCTTTATTCTAACCATAATTAGTTAATTAGATACCTCGATGTATAGTTATAATTATTTTCTGCCTCCATTTTTTTAGTTTAATTCTTTTAGGACAGTTTGAATGACTGTGGTTATATATGCTACTTATCACTACTGTAAATTATTAAAGAATCATTAGATTTTTTTTTTCTCCCAAGTCTTCCTGAGTCAATAGAAATTTTTAAGCCAGAAATTTCTATCTTGAATTAAATCCATCATAAGATTTTTGATTTCCAAGTCAATAGTAAGCAAGAAATTAATGCTGATGGTGACAATTATATTGTGAATCAACTATTAGATTTTTTCCAAGTCTTCTAAGTCAATAGAATGATATTAATGCTAGCTAATGGTGACTTAATTCCATGGATAATAAATTTCTTATTAATTTTATCTAATTTATATGACAGAGAGAGGGAGAAAATGTTGCTAAAGTTTATATTAGACTGTGTACAATTATCTTTATACAATATATCTATTTTGATGGAAATTTCTTTACCAATCATCTTTCTTTTAAATTGATCACTATCTTGAATTAAATTCATCATTAGATTTTTTTTCCCCCCAAGTCTTCCAAGTCAATAGAAACAGTTAAGCAAGAAATTAATGCTTATTGTGACTTTCGTGGATCATAAATTTTCTATTATTTTTATTATCTAAATTAAATAATGGACGGAGGGAGAAAATGTTTCTAAAGTTTTTGTTGATCTGGCTTTGAACTACTCTCTGTGCAACATCTCTCTCGTCTCATGGCTGCTGCTGCTGCTACACTCAATCTTCTTCTTTACCTCTTCTGGATTTCTCTCTTATTTCTTTCTGGATCTTTGCAACTCTGCGTGGAGGAAGAAAGGAAAGCTTTGCTGAACGTGAGAAGTGGCTTCCCTGATGTTGAAAAGCATCTATCTCCATGGAAGGGCGAAGAATGCTGCAGATGGGAAGGTGTAGGATGCAACAACATCACAGGTCATGTTATCAAACTTGACCTCTCTTTGATTTATTTTTGGAACTATGGTACTGTTTTCAACACAAGCGAGTTGCATCCTTCATTGTTTAATTTGAAGCATTTGAAGTATTTAGATATAAGTTGGAACAATTTAACTGGCCATCAAATTCCTAGCTCGATTGGATCTTTAACTCAATTGCAGCACTTGGGCCTTTCCGGATGTGGTTTCAAAGGAGAAATTCCCTACCAACTTGGCAATCTCTCCAACATACAAGGCTTGTTCCTTGATTCTAACCGTCTTGAAGGTGCAATACCGAAAAGCATAGGAAACTTGAGTAAGATGACAGTTCTGGGCCTTTCTGGTAATAGAATTGTTGGAGGCTTACCGGAGACTATTGGCGATCTAACTGCATTGAAGAATTTGGATTTATCAGATAATCAGATTAGTGGAAAGATACCAGATTCAATTGGAAATCTCATTCAGCTAGAAGAACTCGATATCTGTGGGAACAACATAAATGGATGGATTCCTGATACCTTAGGAAAATTGTCTGCATTAAATTCTTTACGTCTATGTTCAAACAACTTGGTTGGAGATATCACAGAATCCCACTTTGCCAATCTCACAAATTTAGATAGCATGGATATATCTTACAACAACTTGTCAGACAAAGTAAGCGAAGATTGGCTTCCTCCATTTCATGCAAGTCAAATCCTAATGGGCTCTTGCAACTTGGGACCCAAATTTCCTCCATGGCTGCGGAACCAAACCAGTTTAGTTGAACTAGACGTATCAAATAATAGAATATCAGATGGTTTTCCTGATTGGTTTTGGAGCTTGTGCATATCGAACTTGATGCTAGATGTTTCTAACAATAATATGAGAGGGATGTTGCCACGCTCTTTAGGATGCTTGACGGATGTAAACCATTTTTATTTAAGTTACAACAAGTTTGAAGGCTCCATTCCACCAATTCAAGCTGATGTGTTGGACCTGTCTCACAATTTCTTCTCTGGACCTATTCCTAGCAGCTTGATTGATAATTCTTGGTGTTTGTTTTTGTCAAACAATAGACTAAATGGTAGTATTCCATCCTCCATTTGTACAGCAAAAGGTCTAGATATTATCGATCTTGCCAACAATGATTTATCAGGAACAATCCCAGATTGTTTCAGTAATATGTCAAGTTTATGGGTCTTCGCTGTTTCGAACAACAAGTTATCCGGCCGCATCCCCAGCACAATTGGATCTATACAAATGGTCATGTCGCTTCACTTCAATAACAATAACCTCTCTGGCACAATTCCAGCAACATTCATACAGTGCATTCAGCTGGAGGTTATCGACTTTAGTTGGAATGAATTGTCTGGTGACATCAGTTGGATCGGACCAGAACTGTCATCATTAAGAGTTCTTTCTTTGAGGTCAAATAAGTTCACCGGTGAGATTCCATCAGAACTTTCGTTGATCCCTTCACTCCAAGTCCTAGATCTTGCTCATAATCTTTTCTCTGGTTTGTTGCCTCCTAGTTTTGGTAATTTCACTGCTATGATGATAAACCAGAACCATGAAATACTTCCACCACTAGAAGTACTTGGTTATAATCTTTATTGTTCAGAGAACCTCGTTATAATTGCCAAAGATTCAGTCCTTTTTTTCACTACTACGCTTTCGCTTGTCACGAGCATTGACCTCTCCAGTAACAATCTCTCAGGCGTGATTCCTGAAGAGTTAACAAATCTTCATGGCCTCCGCTTCCTTAATTTATCTTTCAATTACTTTTCAGGACAAATACCAGAGAAGATTGGTCTTATGAACCAACTAGAATCACTTGATTTTTCAAAGAATAATTTGTCAGGTAGAATCCCTTTGAGTATCTCCGCGTTAACTTTTCTAACTGCTTTAAACTTGTCGTACAACAATCTTGTTGGGAAGATACCGGTGGGCCCTCAACTTCAAACCTTCACCGACTTGTCTTATATCCATAACCCTGGGCTTTGTGGGGAACCACTCGAAACCAAATGTTTGGGAGACAACCAAACCAACAATGACGGAGTCTCAGAAGAAGATTACTTGCCTGAAGATGAGTATGAAAGAATTTGGTATTTCATTGGCTTTGCTCTTGGATTTGTGTTTGGCTTCTGGGGATTCATTGGTGCAGTTATGATCAAGAGGAGCATACGAATCAAATACATCCTAATCATTGACTGGATTTGCAGTTGGTTTATGCGCATGTAATCATAATTTAGCCATAAATGAGTGTCAATTATTTCTATAATACATGTATGATGGGTTTATGGATCAAGCATAAACTGAACATATTGTGTTGGAGTTTTTGTAAAAACAGTGCCAATGCTCAATGCGCATAAATTATGCATGGCTACTTAACTTGAAGCATTTAAATTATTTCTATAATACATGTATGATCAGTTTACGAATCGAGCATGAAAACTGAAAGAAGAGAGATATTGCACTTGATCTCAATAAAATTTGTTGGAGTTTTCTTTAAAACAGTTCAATTCTCAATGCTCAACAAAAGTGAGGTAAGTACTTCGCTACTTATGAAACATCTTTGTTGGTGCTCCAAACCTGTAAAAAGGTGTCCATCACCTGGGAAATCTCTGTGATTCAAACTTCAGAGGCCATCAGCTGTAGGAGCTTCAGTTTTCAGGCACTGTGTTCTCAGCACCTTGTTCATAAGACTCTACTCATCAGACTGTGCATCAACAGATCAAGTAATAAGATAGGTTTCCATTAATAGGTAAACTTGATTATCATTGTCACACATCAAACAAGCTAGATTGTTCATAACATGACTAAGATTTGTTCCTTTAATCACCATGTTGTACATATGTTTACATAGCTAGCCCTACACCAGTATACATAACAAAATGGATAACCATAGGATATATGGAGTTTAACATAAATGGCCATGACACAGAAGTTTACAATCTAGTTTGCTAATGTTAGCAAAATTGCTTGATTTTTATAACTGAAAGTTAAATAGTCCAGTCTTTCAGAGTTATAGTAATGACATGGGTTATTTCAGGTGTCATGATCAGGTAACAAGCTAAAACAAAGTCTTACATCAAAGGTTGCATTAACACTGCTAACATTCAGCAATCAAGGCCAGCAAATCAGAAAGGGTGTCGATCATTGATCTAAGAAGCCATGTTTACATTGCATCAATATTCAGTACACTTGTTAAACTCCAGGTTTAACGCCTGTGTAAATGGATTTAAGAAGCCACGTTTGCCATAAAATCTGAAACAGAAGAGAGATATTGCATTCGGTCTCACTAAAATAAGTATGAGTTTCTTTAATAGCAATCCAAACCACACTGTAATAATTTTACTGTTGCGCCATGATCGGATAGTTGCAACATACAAAAATTATTTTTAAGAATGATACTAGCTAGGAGAACCCCTATAGGTTTCTAGTATCTTTTGTTCAGATTAGTGGGCTCATAGACTAAACTTCAGGAGGAGGAGGGATCTATAGATTTTCGTTAAATTACTTAATCTTTGATGATCTTCCCTATTGTGGAGGGATCGTCTTCCACACGGTGTGTGGAGTTGACCCTGGAGTCAAGTTAGAAGAATAATTATGGCAAGTGGAAACTGATGAGATCATGAAAAAGATATGCAAGACAATCTGTAGATTAACTTCATTAGATATGCAAGTTGTAGAATTAGTCAATAGAGGCAATAGAAATTTGTTGATCTGCCTTTGAACTCTTTTTGCAAGATCTCATGGCAGCTGCTTCACTCAACCTTCTTCTTTACCTCTTCTGGATTTCTCTCTTATTTTTCTCCAGATCTTCGCAACCGTGTATAGAGAAGGAGAGGAAGGCTCTGTTGAGTGTGAGAAGTGGCTTCCCTGACGCCGATAGATGGCTATCTCCATGGAAGGGCCATGACTGCTGCAGTTGGCAACGTGTGGGATGCAACAACATCTCTGGTCATGTTATCAAACTTGATCTCTCTGATATTTATTCCACGCTATCTCCTACTATTTTAAATGGAAACAAGGTGCATCCTTCATTGTTTCACTTGAAGCATTTGGAGTATTTAGATATAAGTATGAACAGCTTAAATGGCTATCAAATTCCTAGCAAGATTGGATCTTTAACTCGATTGCAGCACTTGGACCTTTCGATGTGTGATTTCGAAGGAGAAATTCCTAATCAGCTTGGCAACCTCTCCAACCTACGTCACCTATCTCTATGGCATAACAAGATTTCAGGACAAATACCAGCATCTTTTGTCCATCTCAGAAATCTGCAGTTCTTGGACCTGAGCATGAATTCCATCAACGGAGAGATACCAGACAATATTGGAAATCTCAAAAACATAGAAGGCTTGTTCCTCGGTGGTAACTGGATCGAAGGTGTGATACCGAAAAGCATAGGAAACTTGAGTAAAATGTCAGATCTTCACCTTTCTCATAATAGAATTGTTGGAGGCTTACCAGAGACTATGGGCAATCTTACTGCATTGAAGAGTTTGCACTTATCAGATAATCAGATTAATGGAAAGATACCAGATTCAATTGTAAATCTCCTCAAGTTAGAAGATCTCAGTATCTCTCTGAACAACATAAGTGGATCGATTCCTGATATCTTAGGAAGTCTATGCAACTTGAGTAGAGTTGATCTCTCTGATAACAGTATGACAGGGGGCTTGGTTGAATTCTTTGAACAACTATCAAGGTGCAGAACTAACAAACCACTTTCCCTTGACTTGCATAACAATCAGTTTGTTGGCTCAATTCCTGCATCCTTGGGGAAATTGTCTGCATTAGTGACCTTAAGTCTATCTTCAAACTATTTGGTTGGAGACATCACAGAAGCCCACTTTGCCAATCTCACAAATTTACATTACATAGATATATCTAACAACAACTTGTCGGTCAAAGTGAGCCAAGATTGGCTTCCTCCATTTCAAGCAAGTGACATCATAATGCAGTCTTGCAACTTGGGAGCCAGATTTCCTCCATGGCTGTGGAACCAAACCAGTTTACAAATGCTAGACATATCAAATAGTGAAATATCAGATGCTTTTCCTGATTGGTTTTGGAGCTTGTGCTTACAGAACATGAACCTGAATGTTTCTCACAATCATATGAGAGGGATGTTGCCACGCTCTTTAGAATGCTTCAAGGATGTAGGAATTTTCGATTTAAGTTACAACAACTTTGAAGGCTTCATACCAAGAATGCAAACTCAGAGTGCATATTTGGACTTTTCTCACAATTCCTTCGATGGACCAATTCCTAAAAGCATGTCTGGTGAGTTTAACATTTCCTATATGTTTTTGTCTAACAACAAATTGAATGGCAGCATTCCGTCTTCCATTTGTACAAATGGAGCATTGGAAATTATGAACCTTGCCAACAATGATTTATCTGGGACACTCCCAGATTGTTGGGGTAATGCATCAAGGCTAGCCATCATTGACGTTTCTAACAACAGATTATCTGGCAACATCCCCAAAACATTTGGGCTTTTAGTCGGACTGCAATCACTGCACATGAATAACAATAGTTTATTCGGTACAATTCCGACAACTTTACAACATTGCAATCAAATTGTAGTGATTGACTTCAGCTTGAATAAATTGTCCGGAGGTATACCCAACTGGTTTGGAAGGAGACTATCAACATTGCGAGTACTTAACCTGAGGTCAAATAACTTCACTGGTGCAATTCCACAACAGCTCTCTCTGATCTCATCCCTCCAAGTGCTAAACCTAGCTCACAATAATCTCTTTGGCTCTTTGCCTCCAAGTTTTGGCATGTTTAGTTCCATGATGGCAAGCCAGAACAAAAAAACATTTGCTCCATTGTATGGTGGTTCCATTTATTACTTGGAGAGTGTCATCATAACTGCTAAGGATTCAGAACGCCAGTTCACTACTTCACTTTCACTTGTCACCAGTATTGACCTCTCAAACAATAATCTCTCAGGTGACATTCCTAGAGAGATCACAAATCTCCATGGCCTTTACTTTCTCAACTTATCTTCGAATCATTTGTCAGGAAACATACCAGATGAAATTGGTCATATGGGTCAACTAGAATCACTTGATCTTTCAAAGAATAATTTGTCGGGTATAATTCCTTCAAGCATTTCTTCTTTGTATTCTCTGAGCATCTTAAATTTATCCTTCAACAATCTTGTTGGAAAAATACCATCGGGCAGTCAGTTGCAAACCTTCACCAACTTGTCCTACATCAACAACCCTGAGCTTTGTGGGGAGCCACTCCAAATTAGGTGCCCAGGCGACAATCCAACCATTGATGGTGGAGTGACAGAGAAAGAAGAGGACATGCACGAAGATGAAGAGTATGAAGGAATTTGGTATTTCATTGGCTTTGCTCCTGGATTTGTGTTTGGCTTCTGGGGATTCATGGGTGCAGTTATGATCAAGAGGAGCATAAGAATCAAATACATCTTAATCATTGACTGGATTTGCAGTTGGTTTATGCGCATGTAATCATAATTTAGCCATAAATGGGCGTCAGTTATTACATTGTGTATATAATAAGAGTTTGTATTTTAATGATATCATATAAGCTTGTTGTAATGTATTAAGGTTGACATTGGCATTTAAGTTATGAATCATGCATGAAAAGTGTGCTTAAGTTGAATCATATGGTTTATCCCTAGGTTTTTCCTCAAACATGTTTGTAAGACACTGATTAACCTCCATACTATATATGATTGGATTTTTAGCTTGAATTGTGAATCTTTATGTTTTGAACAAGTGATCTCCATGTTCATATGTTTTTCCTCTACAAAGTTTATCGGGATTAGACACCCTTTCTGGATGAAATATTAGCACTCCCTTTTTAGATAATGTCTCAGCATTCTATAGGATCTTTGCCAACACAGGTACGATCAAGATTCAAAATCTTGAGTCATGTTGGAGCTTTAGTCTTTGACTAGAATGATTGTATTTTGGTATCATGCTAATGTTTCAATATATAATGTTGGTGGTGAATTAGAAGTGAAAGAAGGATAAAATAAAGAAGAAAAAGAAGATTTATGTATTTAATTTTTGATTTTATGTTCCATTTGAAATTATACGATTTTGTTATTAACTTGTATGAACACAAACTATAAAAAAATAACATCATTATCTCAATTCAAGAATATATAATTGTGCCAAGTGGAAACTGATGAGATCATGAAAATGATATGCAAAACAATTTGTAGATTAACTTCATTGGATATGCAAGTTGTAGAATTAGTCAATATATAGGATAGAAATAGTTAGACAAGAACTAATTCTGATGGTGACTTCCATGTAATTTCCTGTTAATTTTGGACAAATTCAATAAGGGATCGATAGAGGAAGAAAAATGCTACTCAAAGTTCGATCTTGTTGATATAACTGGGAACAACAACTTATCTTGCCATCAAATTCCTGGCTCCTGGCTCCTGGCTCGATTGGATCTTTAACTCCATTGTAGAGCTTGGACCTTTCGATGTGTGGTTTCAAAAGAGAAATTCCCAACCAACTTGGCAATATTCTCTCCCATCGAAGAGACTGACAGTTGGGCATCCACTTCATCTTTCTCCTTCAGCCAATAAAGTCAAGGAAGAGGAGGTGCATAAAGATAAGCATGAAAGAATTTAGTGTTTCATTGACGGCTTTAAGTCATCTGGATTTGTCTTTAGCTTCTGGGATTCATGAGCACAGGCATGATCAAGAAAAATTTAAGGATCAAAATTGATATTCTACTGATTGATAGGTTTTACGATTGATTTATATTGGGATGCAATCAAAGTTTCACATTAGAAATATATAGAAAAGATCCGAAGTTATAAGATAGATGATATCTTAGTTAGTATAAGGTCTTTTGAGTAAAGTTCAAAAATAAAATCATGAGAGTTTGGGTCCAAAATAGATAATATCATACCGTTATGGAGATATATGTGAATTTCATCGAATATTCTAACAGTGGCATCAGAGCATGATCTATGTGGTATCATATGGGGACTCTCATGATTGGAGAGCTCCTAATAAGGGGTCCATTGAGATCATTAGGAGAGGCAGATGCATATATTGGGACCATTAGGGAGGGGCTCCCAATGGTCTTTGTTTGAGGGGTAGATTGTTGGGATACAATGAAAGTCTCACATTAGAAATACATAGAAAAGATCCTGGGATTATAAGTTGAAAGATATCTCATTAGTATGAGGCTTTTTGGATAAAGCTCAATAATAAAATCATGAGAATTTAAATCCAAAATGAACATGATATTACATTATTGTGGAGATATTCGTAGATTCCTATGATGTCGGACCTAGCCATGCATGTACTTTTGATCGAGAGATTAATGGTGTTAAGTTATAGATCATGCAAGAAATTTGAAAAACTAGTGAGATAGTGCACTTGGTCTCAATAAAATAAGTTTTCCTTTGAAAAAGATTCTATCAACACATGAAGTAGACCATCTGACTCAATGTTTTGCTCCTGCCAAGGCTCTTGATGGTTGGTAGCACTTCATCCTTAAAAAATTATGTAGCAACTAGCCCTTCATATGGAGTAACAACCAAATACCGAGTTGAAGATTGTATTTACGCTTTTTTTATAAGGCGCACAGTAGGATGAATGGTAGTTCATGAGTTCCCGCGAGATTCGATCTCAGACTGTTACACCAAAAGTGATTGTAATGTAACAAGATTAATTATATTTAAGGATGACACTAAGAGAGTCCCATAGTTACGTTAGTTATTAACTCTATATAACATATTTACTTATAGTTATGTTAGTTACTTGTTGGCTCTTTAATTTTTTATATAATATATTTACTTTGATAGGAGTTTCTTTACCGATTATCTTCTTTTTTTTAAAAAAAAGGCCTAGAATGATATATATCACTATTGTGAATTGATCATTAGATTTTTATTTTCCAAGTCTTCCAAGTCAATAGAAAGCAAGAAATTAATGCTAATGGTGACAATTGTGAATGATATAAATGGCAAATGTGAATCAACTATTAGATTTTTTTCTAAGTCAATATAAATAGTTAAGCAAGATATTAATGCTAATGGTGACTTCCATGGATCATAAATTTCTTGTTAATTTTATCTAAATTATATAAGGGAGAGGGAGAAAATGTTGGTAAAGTCTATGTTAGACTCTATACAATTATCTTTATACAATGTATCTATTTTGGTATATATATATAGTGAATTTTTATTTTCCAAGTCAATAGAAATAGTCGAGCAAGAAATTAGTTGGCCAAAAATAAAAAAAGATGCACATCATTTGCCAAATCGTCAAATGGGCGTTTTTTTTCAAAAAATTAAAACGTAAAATGAGCACATCATTTAAAGTGAAGTGCCCGAAATACTCTTAATACAGATCTCGTTAAAAAATTATATGTTTCTGAACTGAATTGTAGAAGCTAACAACCAGCTGCTACACATTGTGACAGCTACCTACTAGCTTTTACATGGTTGATAGTGATCAGAAGATATTCATTTAAAATATAATGGGTGTTATGAAGTCTCTTTCATTTGTTTTGCTTATTGAATATTATTTGAACCATGTTGTCACTTTCAAAGAAGCAAAATCAAATGAGATAATGATCTTATTGTAGATGCTAGCAACCATATGCTATATACGTTGTAAAAGTTACTTGTTAACTTTTATATGGTCGATCGTGATCAGAAGATATTTATTTGAAATATAGTGGGTGTCATGGAGTTTCCTTCATTTGTTTTAGTATTTGAAATATTATTGTAATCAAGTTTTCACTCTTCAATAAGCAAAATTAACTTTTGATAATGATACTTTGTAGAAGATATAGTAACTAGCTATTATACGTTGTAAAAGTTACCTGCTAGTTTTTGCAAGGTCAATCATGATCAAAAATTATTTATTTGAAATGTAGTGGGTGTCATGGAGTCCCCTTCATTTATTTTTCAATTTAAAATATTATTTTTACGAGGTTATCACTCTCCAATAAACAAAATCAACTTTTGATAATGATACTTTGTAGAAGCTAGCAACCAGCTACTACATATTATAGCAATTACCTATTAGCTTCTTTATGGACGACGATTGTGATTAAATAATATTCATTGAAATTTAGTGTGTATCATACAATTTCCTTTATTTGTTTTGCTCATTGAAATATTGTATTAATTAGGTTATCATTCTCCAGTAAACAAAATCAAAATGAGATAATGATCATATTGTAGAAGCCAGCTAGCAACCACTGTTATTGAAATATTGTTTTAACTAGAATTTCATTCTCCAATAAGCAAAATCATCTTTTGATAATGATACTTTATAGAAGTTAACAATCGACTGTTATATGTTATAGCATAGTCGATCATATTCAAAAGATAATGTTCATAAGATATATACTCGTCAAAAAATAACATTGCAGAAACATGATAGTTATGTTAGTTATTAATTTTGTATAATATATTTACTTATAGTTATATTAGCTACTTGTTGCGTCTTTAATTTTTTATATAAAATATTTACTTTGATAGGAGTCTCTTTACCGATTATCTTCTTTTTTTTAAAAAAAAAAAAGGCCTAGAATGATATATATCACTATTGTGAATTGATCATTAGAGTTTTTTTTTCCAAGTCTTCCAAGTCAATAGAAAGCAAGAAATTAATGCTAATAGTGACAATTGCGAATGATATAAATGGCAAATGTGAATCAACTATTAGATTTTTTTTCCAAGTCTTCCAAATCAATAGAAATAGTTAAGCAAGCTATTAATGCTAATGGTGACTTCCATGGATCATAAATTTCTTGTTAATTTTATCTAGTTATGTAGGGAGAGAGGGAGAAAATATAGCTGATTTGAACTTTTTGTTCCATGGCTACTACTGCTACACTCAACCTTCTTCTTTATCTCTTTTGGATTTCTCTCTCATTTCTCTCTGGATCTTTGCAACTGTGCATAGAGAAGGAGAGGAAGGCTCTGCTGAACGTGAGAAGTGGCTTTCCTGAGGTTGATTTGCAGATATCCCCTTGGAAGGGCGACGATTGCTGCAAATGGGAAGGTGTAGGATGCAACAACATCACAAGTCATGTTATCAAACTTGACCTCTCCATTCCTTACGCTCTTTCCAATACAAGCCAGGTGCATCCTTCCTTGTTTCATTTGAAGCATTTGAAGTATTTAGATATAAGTGGGAACAACTTATCGAGCCAGCAAATTCCTAGCTCGATTGGATCTTTAACTCAATTACAGCACTTGGACCTTTCCTTCTGTGGTTTTGGAGGAAAAATTCCCTACCAACTTGGCAATCTCTCCAACATACAAAGCTTGTTCCTCAGTTTCAACGATATCGAAGGTGTAATACCGAAAAGCATAGGAAACTTGGGGAAGATGACAGTTCTGGACCTTTCTGATAATAGAATTGCTGGAGGCTTACCAGAGACTATCGGCAACCTAACTGCATTGCAGAATTTGGACTTATCAGGTAATCAGATTAATGGAAAGATACCAGATTCAATTGGAAATCTCCTCCAGTTAGAAAATTTCAGTATCTCTGGTAACAACATAAATGGATCAATTCCTGATGCCTTAGGAAGTTTATGCAACTTGAGTAGAATTGATCTCTTTGAAAACAGTATAACAGGGAGAGTTGTTGAATTCTTTGAACAACTATCAAGATGTAGAACTGATAAACCTCTTTCCCTTGACTTGCATGAGAATCAGTTTAGTGGTGTTCTTCCGAATCATTTTGAAAGGCTTCAAAGATTAACTCATCTTGACCTTAGTTCCAATCAACTGAGTGGCTCAGTTCCAACATCCTTGGGGAAATTGTCTGTGTTAGAGTTCGTAAGTCTATCTTCAAACTACTTGGCTTGAGACATCACAGAAGCACACTTTGTCAATCTTACAAATTTAATTAGCATGGATATATCTGAGAACAACTTGTCAGTCAAAGTGAGCCAAGATTGGCTTCCTCCATTTCAAGCAGAAGTAATTCTGATGGGCTCTTGCAACTTGGGACCCAGATTTCCTCCATGGCTGTGGAACCAAACCAGTTTACAAATGCTAGACATATC